>JBBPJS010000317.1:0-18483 GCA_038088835.1 Singerocomus rubriflavus
AAGGAGGGAAATAAGGAAAAGGATGAAGAAGGATCAGAAGTGAAGGAGGACATCTCCAGGAGTATCCATAATGTAGAGATACCATAGTTAGTAGTTGTTGTGGAACCAAAAAGTTCTGTCTACACTGCCAACTAAACCCAACAACCTAGTAAATGATCAGGAAATGATATAATGAATTCATGTGAGATAAATATCTGGAGAGGTAGAGTGCTGAATAGCAGGGATGGGGGAATGGATAAAGGAGAGGACTAAGTTGGGATTATCTTTAGATATGAACTTCAGGACTACTCTTGCAAGTCCTTGATAACGCTAGTACTCTTGTAACTAGGTTTTGTCTTCCTCCTAACACTACAACCTAACATGTGTAGTGTAATCATGTTCAGCTCTTGGGGTGAGGGTTTCAAGCCTTGAGTAATCATGTGGCTGATTTCAGATTGCCATCTTTAAGAATGAGGTGTTGTTACTGTAGATACAGGAGTCTGTTCTATAACCTCCATGTATGTTTCAATGAGAGATGTGGTGCTACTCATGGCTTAAATATCTGTATAGTCCATGGTACAAAATATGATAAGATCCTTCAGTAGTGAGAGCTTCCCAGGATCACAGGTATAACATCAAGGAATGTTACGATGGTGTTTCTGTTATATGATTCTTTAATAGTTTCTGGTTTGATGTTTGTTACAATGAATGTTTTCCATTCTACTTGGTACTGGGTTCTGTACTTCGTTGGGGAACGAGCTTGCTCATAGGTCAATACATTGGTGGTTTAGTGGTATAAGGATAATACAATGGTTCAATAAAGAGGGGAGGGAGGAGGAGTGGCTTTATCTCCAGACATTTCACTCCTAGGGACTCAATAAAAAGCAGCTAGGTGAATAACATCCTTTACTTGCACTCATCACTAGGCCACCTTACTAGGCAGGGTAAGAGTGGAGGTAACAAGTGGATTAGGCTGGGGAAACAGCCAACTCATAACCCCACTACTTATATATTACAGGAATGTGCACAAACCAAGCTATGACTAGGGTCTAGGGTATAACAGTATTAATGCTATAGAACAATAAGGTAAAGGGTTTAGTCCATGAGTAAAAGGTTAGGCTTTCATATGGTGGAGAAATAGAAGAGCAGATATGAAAGCAGAAGTAAAGTATTATGAAAGATCAATCATCAAGATGTGAATGATCAAGGAGGGGATTGCAGCAGAGATCCATTTAGGATCTTGCAGGGTTTGTGATCAAGATGCAATCTCAATTAGTGATCATACTGATCGAAGGGCAAGGGCAGAGATGAAGAAGAGGAGGTGATCAGAAATGAAAGATTGATCAGTGAGGTTGTGATGATGTGAAGAAAGAGAATGATGTGATGTGATAACATGACAGGATGAAGATGTGAAGGTGTGAAGGGACAGATGAGGTCATGTGATTAGGGATTGGTCATAAGAAGGTCATGAGAAAGTATTTGTGCAATGCAAGCATGCAGTTATAGTACTAAGTATCATATACAATTTATAACAGTAGTCTCCTTTAATGTAACTTTTCTTGTTCATCTCAAGTGTGATAAGGCCTAGGCTTCTCTGGGTACTGGAAATGGAAGTCCAAAACAAGCTCTGATATGTGATCTAGCTCTGTTGCAAGTAGCCATGAAGTTTTTTCATTTGTTCCTTCATATCCAAACCAGCAGACTAGGTATAGGAGCTTGCAGTTCTTTCGTCTTCAGTTGATCTTTGAGTCTAGGATTTCAGAGATCTTGTATTCTGGTTCACCATCAACTTTGACTGGGGGCAGAGGTGGTTGCATGTAGTTTGGGATGGTGTTCAGAGTTGCAGGTTCTAATTGGGAGATATGGAAGACCAGGTATACAGACTTCATGTTCTTCAGGAGATAGAGAGTGAAAAAGAGTGTACCTGCCTGTGCAATGATATCAAAGGGTCCTAAGTTTTTTTCAGACAGTTTCTTTGAGGGACATGTGATACTGAAATACTTTGCTTTGATGAAAACCTAATCACCAACTTTGAAGTCCAGTGCTGGAGTTTGTTTAGTGTCTATGGGACCTTGATATTATTGCTGGGCTAGGGCTATCTCTTCTTGAAGGAAGGTGTGGAGGGAGTTGAGATTGATGGAGTACTCTCAGGCTTAAGCAGAGGTAAGGTCTCATTTAGGATGTATGGCAATGTTGGGGTAGTAACCCTTATTAGCAAAGAATGGAGACATGCTGGTGGTGGCATTTGGAGCATTGTTGTATGTGAACTTTATAAGGGGCAGGAGTTCAGACCAATTGTCCTGCTGGTAGTTGCAGTATATTTAGAGGCATTGCTCTAGCATCTGATTCATTTGTTCTGTTTGGCCATCACCCTCTGGGTGATAACTGGAGGTGAAATGGAGGCAAATGTCAAGAGCTTTACCTAGTGAGTGGAAGAAATGAGAGACAAACTCTGAGCCTCAATTGGAGGTGATGTGCAATGGAACTCCATGCTTTGAAAAGACATGGAGGAGGAAGAGTTTAGCTAATTCTGGAGACATTACCTTGTCATCAGTGGGAATGAAGATACATTGTTTGGACAATCTGTCCATGACAACAAGGATGGTGGAGTGACCAAAGGACAGAGGTAATTGTTCAATGAAATCCATGAATATTGAGTTTCATGGCTTTTTGGGGATGGGAAGCTGCTTAAGTAGCCCATAGGCCTTGTGTCTTGACACCTTGGTGTGAGTGCAGGCTATACAAGACATGATGTATTCCTTTATGAAAATTCGGATGCCTGGCCAAGTGTATTTACAACAAGTTAGCTCTAAGGTCTGATTTTGCCTGAAATAACTGAAGAGTGGATGGTTATGCTTGTAGTGGAGGATGCAAAGGTGGAGATTGTTGGCATCAGGGATGTAGATGTGGTTGTCAAGGCATAAGAAGCCTTCAGAGTTAACAGATTAATGGGAGTCAGAGGGTTCAGAGGTAGACATGTGTTCAAAGGAGATGGGGTTAGAGGATAAAGCAGAGAGGATGTGTTGCAGAACTAAAGAGTTTCGTCTACCCAACCACTATACCTAACAACCCGGCAGATGACCAGGGAATGGTACAATGAATCCTTGAGATATGGTGTTCGAATAAAGAGAGTGCTGGACAGCAGAGAAAGGGGGAACGAAATGGGGAGAGGACTGAGTCAGACTATCTTCATGTATGAACGCCAGGACTACTCTTGCAAGTCCTTTGTAACTGTGGTACTCTTGCAACCAGGTTCTATCTTCCTCCTAATACTACCATCCTATAACGATAGCATAATCATGTTTGGCTCTTGGGGCGAGGATTCTGAGCCTTGGGTAATCATGTGGCTGTTACCAGGTTGCCATCCTTGAGAATGAAGGCGATGTCACCGTAGATATGTGGTAGAGCTCTTTATGTCGAGCCTTTGTATCAATTGTATGTTCCAACAAGAGACACTGTGCTACTTGTAGCTTAAGTTATCATTACTGGTTCTAATATGATAAGGGTCAGCAGCAACGATGGCTTCTATGACCCGCAGGTATAACATCAGTACTTGATACAATAGAGAGTACATCACATGGTTCTTTAGTATTTTCTGGTATGGTTCTTGATCCAATGAATGTATTCTGTTCTTCTCTGTTACTGGGATCTGTACGAGTGCTTGAACAAGCTTGCTAGCTTGGCCATAGTTCGGCGGCATGGTGATGCTAGAATGATTTGATAGTATGATGGGAGAGGAAGGAGGGTTAGCTTTATCTTCAGACGTGCCTCACTCCTAGGGACTCAATAAAGAGCTGGTAGGTGAATAGCTGTTCTTTACTTAATCTTAACTTCACTAGGCCACCTTAGAAAGGCAGAGTAGGAGAGGTAACAAGTGGATTAGGCTGGGGGAACAGCCTGTACTCATAACCCCTTATATACATTACAGGAATCGTGCACAGACCAAGCTGTGATGAGGGTCTAGGGTATATGCTATTAATGCTATTGGACTAGTAGATTAAAGGGTAAGGTCCTTGAGGCAAAGGTTAGGCATTCATATGGAGTGGAAAGCCGAAAAGCAGATATGAATGCAGGGAATATTATAGAATGGAAGATTGATCACAAAGTGTGAAAGATCAGAAAGGTGATTGTGGCAGAGATCCCATCAAGGGTTCTGCAGGGTCATGATCAAGACAAGATCCCAATGAGTGATCGTACCAATCGGAAGGTAAAGGCAGAGATTAAGGAAGGGATTGAGATTGGAATGGAAAATGATTGGTGTGGTGTCGTAAAAAGGTGAAGAGGTGAAACTGAGAATGTGATGCATGTGAAGGGTGAGAGGTATGATGGTGTGAAGGGATGAAGTGGTCACATGATCAGGGAAAGTGTACTCATATATGCTCATGCATGCAAGCATGCAGTCATAGTGTAAGTATTCATGCAAGTTCATACACAAATTCATAACAGGATGTCATGGTGCAGGGACTTGATGTCAAACAGTGTACTGACCCAGAGGACTAGAGCTGCTAGATATGATGCCCTGAGGGATGATGTGAGTTGCTCTTGAGTAAAAATGGGCTGAAAGTTCTGGGCATTGATCAGAGCATAGTCCCTATCCTCCTTTTTGGGATAGACATCTCAATGTCTAGTGAGGGAATAGAGCTTCACACCTAACTTTCCAGGACAGAAATGAATGACCATATTGAACTGGGAGAGGAACTCTAATCACTGGGCTTGGCACTGAGTGAGGAGTTTGGATGTGGCGAAATACTCTAAGTTTTTGTGGTCAGTCATGACATTGACTGGAGATCTGGAGTCCTTGAGGTAATGCCATCAAGTCCAGAAGGACTCAAATATGGTGAGCAGTTCCTTGTTGTGAGTGTTATAGTTTAACTCCAGAGCGGAGAGGGTGCAGGAGAAGAATGCCTCTGGGCAGACTTTATTGTCTGGGCAGTGGAGTAAAAGAATACCTGTGATGGCATAATTGAAGGCATCAGTCTCGATGATTAGTGGGGCATGAGGGACTTAGTAAGTGAGGATTGGAGCAGAGGTAAAAGCATCCTTAAGATGCTGGAAAGCAGAGTGGCAGGCTTTGTCAAAGTTCCATGGAGTGCCCTTGTGAGTGAGACAAGTGAGCAGGACAACAAGCCCAGAGTAATTGGTGATGAAACACTGATAGAAATTAGCGAATCCAAGGAATAATTGAATGTCCCAGACCTTATTGGGTTTGGGCCAATCAATGATGGCCTTTACCTTATCAGAGAACATTGTGAGTTCAGATGGAAATAACTGGTATTCAAGGTACTCAGTTGAATCTGTGTGAAATTTGCATTTCTTGGGCTTGGCATAAAGTCTGTGCTTTTGGAGGCACCGGAGGACTTCCCAGACATGCTCCTTGTGTTTCATGTGGTCTTTGGAGAAGATGAGGATGTTGTTTAAGTAGACAATGACAGAGACATCAAGGAGATCTGCAAAAATTGAATTAATGAACTGCTGGAATGCCACAGGGGCATTGATTAGACCAAATGGCATGACAAGCCATTCATATGAGCCATAGCACATGCAAAAGGATGTCTTCCACTCATTTCTGGCAGCAATGTGGATCAGATGGTATGCATGCTGGAGATTGAGTTTGGTGTATATACAGGCACAGCTTGGCATGTTGAGAAGGTCAGAAATATGAGGGAGCAGATAGCAGTCTTTCTTCATGATCTTATTGAGTCCACAGAAGTCTACACAAAGGTGGAGGGAACCAAAAGAACAGGGGCAGCGTGAGCAGAGAAGGATGGGTGGATGAAGCCATTAGCAAGGTGTTTGTTGAGGAATGTCTGGAGGGACTCAAGCTCAGAGGTGGAAAGGGAGTAGGTGGTGCCTATGGGAGGAGAAGCTCCTTCTTCCAGATCAATCTTCAGATCAAAGTCATAGTGCAGAGCAAGCTGAGATGCCTTGCTCTTACTGAATATGTCTGCAAAATCATGGTACTCTGGAGGAACCCTAGAGAGATTGATTGATTTGGAGCTAACAGAGGTGGAGCAGAGGTCACTTTCAGGTGGGTGGAGTGTTATGGCAAATTGTACAGAGCCTTGAAGGTAACAAGTGAGTGCAAAGGCAGGTGTGCTAATAAGTGCGATATGTGGAGCCTTTCATTCAGAGAAACTCAGTGTATCAGAGGGGATGGAGTTAGCTGAAGGAGGTATATCTGGAGGCTATGGAGTTGAGCTTAAGGTCGCTGGCATAGGTGGCTCTGGTGCTCAGAACAAAATACTGCTTGAAACCCAGTCAATCAATGGATTGTAGTGGATTAGCCAGTTGTGTTCTAAAACAAGAGAACAGGAGCCATCCAACAGAGTGATGTAGAAAATTATTGGAGTAATATCACCAGAGGGGAAGCAGATGGAGAGGTCGAGTGCTTGAGTGATTGTGGAATTGGATGTTCCATTGAACAGACAGAAAAAGAGTGGAGGGATGGAGTGGGTTGGGAGTTTATTCTTCAAGATGAACAAGGTGTCTATAAAACAATCAGAGGAGCCAGAGTCAATCAATGCAGGGGCTGAGAAGATGTTATAGGACATGAAGGAAACAGATGGCATAAGGGATCATGGATCAGAAAAAGCGGACATGTTGAGGCGGAGCTCCTTGGGTGCACAGGTGGGTTCAATGCAACCTCCAGTCTGTGCAGAGTTATGGAGGTCATAGACTATTTTTTTGCCTCAGAGAAGGCCTCCAGTTTTGCTTCCAGAGCCTTGGTCATATGGTTCTTGGCTGCACAAGAGGTTGGCTTCATGCAAGCCTTGACCCAATATTCTGTATGGCCACAAAACAAGCACAGATCTTTATTAAAGTGGTGCTTGTGCTCAGCTGCTAAGAGTTTGGTGTCTTTCCTTAGTTTGAGTAATAAGCCCATTCTGAGAGGAAGTGGAGGATTAAGAGGTGTGAGGGTCAGATAAGAAATCCAATGCAAGTGGCAGTCTGAAATACTGTTAAACTTATGTCGGATGTTGCTCTGAGGGGGAACTCCAAGGATCCAGAGTTGAGAGGTTCAGATGGGATTTGGCTTCACCATATATGGTGTGCTCTTGCAAAGGATCTGGTTGTCCCAATTTATGAAGGGCTGGAGATTGGAGGTCAGAGAGGGTAAGTATAGGAGGGAAGTTGGTCTACAACTTATAAGGCAGATAGGTGGAGTGTTAGAAGGAGGCAGACAGGAGGGGAGTTGGGGGTTGAAGGATGGAGGACAAAGTGAGTTGGAAGGGAGTTAGTCAATAACTTTGACTTCAGACTTGGGAAAGGTTCAGAGGTCAGATTTTGAAGTAAGTCAGAGTGAAGTCAGTCAATGACTTTGAGATAGTAGATGGCATTATGCTGATTTCAGACTGAAGGGTACATGATGTATCTACAGAGTTTATATATGGAGAGACTCAGGTGACTAAGTCTGGAGTCAGGTGATACTAGGTATCAGAGGGGTCAGAGATAAGACTGTGCTGAAGCAAAGCCTTGGAGCTGTGCTTCTAAGCAAGCATCAGTGTCAGAGTTCTAACTAAGCAAGGAATGGAACATAAGGTATGAGTAATGTATGGGAATGTAACAGGGGCAGAGTCAGAGGAAACTAAATACAAGTCTGAATGGAGTAAGTACAGAAGAGAACAGAGGAGAGACAGACTGTAGGGATGATGGAGTTGGTACAAAGGTACTGGAGGTGACTTGAGACATGGTATATAACAGAATCCTTGACCCAAAAGCCAACTAAGATTATGTGATACTCATTAGGATATCATATTAGAAGGAAGACAGAAACTAGTTGCAATAGTACTATGTTTGTCAAGGACTTGCAAGAGTAGTCCTGGAGTTCATACATGAAGATGCCTGCCTCAGTCCTCTCCTTATACCATTCCCCCTTCCTGCTGTTCAGCACTCTATACCTCCAGACCTCATCTCTAGGATTCATCATTCATCCCTGGTTATCTGCCAGGTTGGCTGGGTTAGTTAGTAGTGCAGCATAACTCTTTGGTTCTGCAACAGGTGATTAGAGTTCCTCTCTCAATTCAACATGGTCATCTGCTTCTGTCCCAGAAAATTAGGTGCAAAGCCCAATTCCCTCACTAGATGCTGGAATGTCTATCCCAAAGAGGAGGATAAGGACTATGCTCTCATTAACCCCCATAACTTCTGCCCTGTTTTTAACCAAGAGCAACTTGTGTTGTCCCTCAGAGCATTGTGTCTCAAAGCTCTGATCCTCCAGGCCAGTACACTGTTCAACATTGAGTCTCTTCATAATGATATCCTCTTCACTCTTTCCTTCAATCTGATCTCCTCTGCCCACATATCCACCTCTGAAATCTTTAACTCTCATTGGTCCATCAACCCCAAAGGCTTCCTATACCTCAACAATCATATCTATGTCCCCAACACCAATGACCTCCATCTCTGTGTCCTCTGCTACAAGCATGACCATTCACTCTCCAGTCACTTCAGACAAAACTGGACTTTAGAGCTCATTTGTCATGAATACACCTGGCTAGGCATCCAGATATTTGTCAAAGAGTATTTCATGTCCTGTACAGCCTGCACTCACATCAAGATATCAAGACATAAGCCCTATAGACTACTAAAGCAATTGCCTATCCCCAAAAAGCCACGGAATTCAATCTCCATGGACTTTATCAAGCAACTACCTTCATCCTCCAGTTATACTGCCATCCTTGTTATCATGGACAGATTGTTCAAACAATATATATTCATCCCCACTAACAACAAGGTAACATCTCCAGAGTAAGCTAAACTCTTTCTCCTTCATGTCTTTTTGAAGCATGGAGTTCCCTTGCACATCACCTCTGATTGAGGCTCAAAGTTCATCTCCCATTTCTTCTGCTCATTAGGCAAAGCTCTCAACATCTAACTCCACTTTACCTCCAGTTACCACCTGGAGAGCAACAGTCAAACAGAATGAATGAATCAAACATTAAAGCAGAATCTCTGAATCTATTGCAATTACCAGCAGGACAACTGATCTGAACTCCTGCCCCTCATGAAGTTTGCATACAAAAATGCTCTGAATACCACCACCAGTGTGTCTCCATTCTTCACTAACAAGGGCTACCACCTCAACATTGCTGTCCATTCCAAGCAAGATCCTACCTTTGCCCAAGCCCAAGAGTACTCTGTTGACCTCAACTTCCTTCACACCTTCCTTCATGAAGAGATAGCCCTAGCCCAGCAATAATATCAAGGCCCTGCAGATGCTAAATGAACTCTGACACTGGACTTCAAAGTCAATGATCAGATTTTCATTAAAGCTATGTACTTCAGTATCATGTGTCCCTCCAAGAAACTCTTTGAAAAGAACCTCAGATCCTTTGATATTATTGCACAGGCAGATACTCTCTCTTTCACACTCTATCTTTCAAAGAACATGAAGTCCATACATCCAGTCTTTCATGTCTTCCAATTAGAACCTGCAACTCCAAACACCATTCCCAACTGCATGCAACCATCTCTGCCCCCAGTTGAAGTTGACAGTGAATCAGAATATGAGATCTCCAAGATTTTAGACTTGAAAATAGATCATCAAAGGAAGAACTGCAAACTCTTATACCTGGTCTAATGGTTCAGATACAAAGATACTAATGAAAAGACTTCTTGGCTACTTGCAACAAAGTTAGATCACACATCAGAGCTAGTTATAGACTTCCATCTCTGATATTCAGAGAAGCCTGGACCTCATCATGCTTGACAAACAAGAACATTCACATTTTAGAAGGAGCTACTAAGGTATTTCTACATCCCTAATACCTTCAAACATGTCCTTCAACATGTCTGACACATCTCTGTCCTGTTATGAATGTTGTATAATACTTAGTACTATGACTGCATGCTTGCATGCATGAATACTCATAACAACCCTTTTCCTGGTCATGTGACTCTCTTTAACCCTTCAAATCATCATGCCCTTACCTTGTCACATGATCACATCCCTTTCACCTCTTTACACCTTTACAACAGTCACAACATTATATCAATCATCTTCCATTCCAATTTTGATCACTTCACCTCATTCATCTCTGTCTTACCCTCCAATCAGTATAATCATCAATCAAGATCACATCTCAATTACAACCCTGCAAGATTCTAGATGGATCTCTGCCATAATCCCTCTTCTGATCTTTCACATCTTGTGATTGATCTTCCATTCTAGTTTACTTCTGTTACGAATTGTGTATGATACTTGGTACTATGACTGCATGCATGTGTTGCATGAGTACACAATCATGACTTTCCCTGATCATGTGACCTCCCTCATTCCCTTCACATTGTCACATCTTCACCTGTCATGATATCACATCTTCTATTCTCTTCCTTTCACATGTCATAACTTCACTGATCACTTTTTCATTCCGATCACCTCACCTTCCTTATCTCTGCCTTTATCTCTTGATCAGTACATTCACTATTGAGATTGTATCTTGATCATGACCCTGCAAGATCCTAGATGGATCTTTGCCATGATCCCCCTTCCTAATCATCACATCTTGTGATTGATCATCCCCTGTACCCTATTCCCTACATCTTCATCTCTGCTCTTTTATTCTAATAGATGAAATGCCTAATGGTTTCCTCATGAACTCTTTTCTTTTACCTTATCATTGAATAGCATTAATACCATATACCCTAGACCCTTGTCACAGCTTGGTCTGTGCATGATCCCTGTAACATATAAATAGTGGGGTTATGAGTACAGGCTGTTCCCCCAGCCTAATCCACTTGTTTTCTTGCGTCCTACCCTGCCTATCAAGGTGGCCTAGTGACAATGGTCAAGTAAAGGATGTTATTCGCCTAGCCCTCTTCATTGAGCCCTAGGAGTGAGACATCTGGAGATGAAGCCACTTCTCTTCCCTCCTCTCCTTATTGTACCATCATACCAGATCCTCATACCACTGAACTGCCAACATATTGGCCTATGAGCAAGCTCGTTCCCCAACAAAGTACAGAACCCAGTACCAAGTAGAATGGAAGACATTTATTGGAAGAACCTCAAACCTGAAACCCATTAAAGATCATGTGATATAGTCCTCCATCATACCAACTACTGATGTTATATCTGCAACCTCGAGAGGCTATCATTGCCATGCAGGTCTTATCATATTATAGGAACATATACAGATATTTAAGCCATGAGTAGCATTGCGTCTCTCATTGAAACATCTGTTGGGGTTATCATACAGACCCATTGATCTATGGTGACACCAACTTCATTCTCAAAGGTTGCAACCTGGTAATAGCTATGCGATCACCCAAGGATCGGAATCCTCGACCCAAGGTCCAAACATGATTATGCCTTTCATGTTAGGTGTTAGGTATTAGAAGGAAGACAGAGTACCATTGCAAGAGTATGGTTACTATCAAGGACTTGCAAGAGTAGTCCTGGAGCTCTTATATAGAAGACCCCCTGATGCACAGTTCTATCATCATTCCCACAGATCTTCCAACTGTTCTAGTCACCATCTCTTTATTCGACATTCATGATTAGGCCCTGTACCAAAATCTCTGGTCATCTGCCAGATTGGTTGGGTTGTTTGGCAGTGTAGACAGAACTCTTCAGTTCTGCAACAACTCCCTGCATCTTTATCTTCACTTTATTTCATTTTGATAGATAAAGCTGCCTAACCTTTTACTTATGGACTACACCCTTTACTTTAGAGCCTATAGCATTAATAGCATATACTCTAGACCTCAGACACAGCTTGGTCTGTGCACTTCCTGTAATCATATATAAAGGGTTATAAGTTGGCTGTTATTCCTCAGTCTAATCCACTTGTTACCTCTCCTATCCTGCCCTTTGTGATGGCCTAGTGAAGTTAAGACTTGTAAAAGACAGCTATTCACCTACCAGTCCTTCATTGGATCCCTAGAAGTAAGGCACATCTGGAGATAAAGCTAACCCTTATCCTTCCTCTCCTTATCATATTAAACTGTATCTCACAACACCATACTGCCAATGTTAAGGCTAGCAAGCCAACTTGTACAAGTGTCAAGACAGTTCCAGTCATTGGAAGTACAGAACACACTGTTGAGCAACCAGAGAAACACTATAACCCTGCCTATCTTCCATCATCATAACCTGTTGGGCAATCTGGCATCTGTTGAGCAACCAAGGAAAATACTATAACCCTGCCTATATCCATCATCATAACCCATCAGGCAATCTGGCATCACCAACAGAATCCTTGAGCAATTGTGGAGAGAGGAATGCTAAAATAGTGAGAGGGAATCAAAGAGTGAGGAAAGGATAATTGCACCTTGATGAACTCTTGCATCATCAGTATCACCAAGCACTATTGCAGCTGGTGTGCATCCTCCTAATACTGCAACCTAAGAATGCAGCATAATCATAGATGACCCTTGGGGCAAGGAGTGTTATGACATCATATTTACACCTTGTACTTTGTGTCATCAAGGTTGTGCATAACTCTTCCAGCATATTTTGTGTTAGCACTTGGGCATGACTTTCTAGTGCACTGGTTGCACTTCTCATGATCACATGACTTTCGGGTCACATGACATCCCTGATCACATGACTACTCTGCTCCTTCACATCATCACACCTTCACCTGTCACACATTCACATCTTCACTCTTTTTACTTCTTTCATGACTTCATGACCTCACACTGATCATCTCAGATTCCTCCACACCTCATGGTTAATGCATGCTTGTAATGCATCTTCCATTCCTTTCATTTCTGTCTTTCCCAATTAGCATGACATCTGATCTAGATTATCTGATTTAGATCATGACCCTGCAGAACCCTTGATGGGATCTCTGCCATGATTACATTTCTAATCATTCACATCTTGTGATGATCTTCCATTGTATAGTAAGCACTGCATTCATATCTGCTTCTGATCTCCTTCTATGAATGCCTAACTGTTTCATCATGGACTATTACCTTTACCTTATCATCCAATAGCATTAATTACACTATACTTTAGACCCAAGACACAGCATGGTCTGTGCACTCTCATGTAACATATATAAGGGGTTGTGCAAGGGCTGTTGTCCCCTAGCCAAATCCACTTGTTCACCTCTCCTACTCTGCCTGCAAAGGTGGCCTAGTGATGTTTAAGCTATAGCAAGTAATAAGGTAGCTATTCACCCACCTGGTCTTCAGACTGCCTGGGAGTGAGGCATTGCCTGGATGCAGTCTCATTTTATTCTCTACTTCTATCCTTATCCTGTGTGGTCATGCAAGCTCAAGAATCAGTCAAAACAAAGCCACAGTCAAGACAACTTGTAGCAACATTCTTTGTGAAATATTGCCCATCTTTGTAAGAGCACTAACCAATGTAGAAAACCCATGTGATGCAAGATCTTATTGCAATGCTCTACAGATGTTATACCTGCAGGTTGTATAGGTGTATGCTGCTGGCTTCCCTTATTATATTAACCATGTTATTTATAGTTGTCCCTCTTTGCCTGTGGGCATTGAGAAAATCCTGCTGGGTATGCTATGTAGAGACCCTGGGATAGGGTGGCACCCCTGACCAGCTTTCAAGGTTGGCAACCTGGAGATAGCCACACAATTACCCAAGAGCCAGAATCCTTGCCCTAAGGCTCATCTATGATTATGCTACATTCTTAGGTTGCAGTATTAGGAGGAAGCATACTAGGTGCAATAGTCCTAGTAGTACTGGTGATGCAATAGTTCACCAAGGAGTATGAAGATCATCCTCCCCTCATCCCCATTTCCCTTTCTGCTATTCAGCAATCTCTCTTCTGAATGTTCTCAAGGATTTAGTCATTGATGCCAGATTGCCCAACAGATTATGGTGATGGAAGATAGGCAGGGTTGTATTAGTGTTTCTCTGATTGCTCAACAAGGAGTCTGGGTCTTGGGTAATCATGTGGCTATCTCCAGATTGCCAACCTTGAAAGCTTAATCAGGGGTGCCACCCCATCTTGGGGCTTTACACATAGTAATCCAACAAGATCTTCTACAAGTTCACAAACAAGTAGGAATACTAATAAATAGAATGTCAAATATGATAAGGGAATCTGGCAGCATACACCTATGATGCCTGCAGGTATAACATCATCTAGACAGTTGCAATAACATCTTGAGTCACATAGCTTTATCTTCACAAAGTAAACTCAATAAGCAAGTGTTTTTCAGATTGTCTTGACTGGGTCCTATCTTGACCAAGTCCTGAGTTAGCATGACCACACAGTTATAAATAAAGGAAAGGATGAGGTAGAGGATGAGACTGCATCTGAGCAATGCCTCATTTCCAGGCAGTCTGAAGACCAGGTGGGCAAATAGCTACTCTTTTACTTGTTATTCCTTAAACATCACTAGGCCACCAGTTAAGGCAGAGTAGAAGAGGTGAACAAGTGGATTTGGCTGGGGGGACACCAGCCCTTGCACAACCCCTTATATATGGTACAAAAAGGTGCACAGACCAAGCTGTGACCTGTGGTTTAGAGTATACACTATTAATGCTATTTGTAGATAAGGTAAAGATAAGAGTCCATGAGGAAAACATTAGGTATTCATATGAAGTAGGAAAATGAAGAGCAGATATGAATACTGTACTTACTGTAGAATAGAAGATTAATCACAAGATGTGAAAGATTGAGAGGAGTGATCATGACAGAGATTATCAAGATCCTGCAGATGTTGTGCAACCTAGCAAAGAACTATACTTCTGGAACAATGACAACTATTGCTTGATGTGCAGATACCATGCAGGGTTTTGCCACAGAGACTACACAGATATACACATAGAGATAGAGAGAAAATGGTGAAAAAGTAGTAGCAAGGAAGTAGTATCCTTAAGGTCTCAACCTAGCTAGTGTTGCTCACAGTAGGGTTTGCAACAGCCTACCAGCCATAGATACTTCCCATAACCCATCAGACAATCTGGCATCTTTAATACAGGGCTTTAACCATTTGGCTCATGACCATTGGTGAATAGAGAGTGCTGAATAGCATGGGGGAATCTCAAAAGAAGGAAGAGGGTGATTATACTACACCTTAGGGAACTATTGCATCCCTAGTGTAACACAGGACTATTGCACCTGGCCTGCATCCTCCTAATACTAACTTTTATGAGATTAGCATAATTATGATTGGCTCTTGGGGTGAGGAGTCTGAGCCTTGGGTAATCATGTGATTGTTACCAGGTTATCATCCTTTTTCTGAGTGCCACTCTACCAGAGTGTTCATGTCATATCCTGCATTTCAAGTCAACTCCAGTACCTCCATACCACCTCTGGTCCATCTCTCCTCTGTTCTTCTGTATCTACTCTGTTTGGACTTGTACTTAGTGTTCCTCCCTAACTCTGTCTCTGTTACATTCTCCTATGTCACTCATATCTTATGTCCATTTCTCACTTAGTTAGAACTCTGATACTGGTGCTCACTTAAAAGCACAGCTCCAAGGCTGTGCTCTGACATAGTCTTACCTCTGGCCCCTCTGGTACATACTGTAACCCAACTCCAGACTTAGTCATTCAAGTCCTTCCATATATAAACTCTGTAGTTACATCTTGTACACTTCAGTTTGAATATCGACATAACCTGACATTCTCCCCACTTGTCCCCTAAAGTTGTTGATTGACTTCTCCTAATTACCCCTCCAACCTCCAACCTCTGACCCTTTGTAAATTCAGGACAACTGGATTCTGTGCAAGGATGCATCACATAAGATGAAGCCAAGTTCCATCCAAACCCCTCAACTCCAGATCTTCAAAGTTCCCCTTAGAGCAGTGTCCATCCAGAGTTTAATAGTATATTCAAACTCACTTTTGTACTGGATCTAAACTTATGACAACCAATGCTCCTTGAGTTACTAGATCACACACTAGAGCAATTGCCAATCCACCTTCTTCCCCCTGATTTCACCCTCTTCATGCCTTTGGCAGCAATTGCTGAGGTCCCAAATTCATGCAGCAATTCCATAGCTTCTCCACTTGCCGGAATGCTCCCTTCACATCCATGCATGCACCTCTGCAAACTCTGACTTCTCAAATGTGTATATAGGAGCTAGACGATGATGAAAAACCCCCTGCAAATCCCTTTTTCCACACCTCTAGCAATCAAGACAACCCCAAAGATCCAGATGAGCCCAGAGGAGACCCCTCTGATGGCTCTGACTTCCCAAAGGAAGACCTCAACCCTGACTTCTCTAATAATGAGAAACATGTCCTGTAAGATGCACTAGCCAGCCTGGCTAGTGCTATTCAGGCCCTCACTTGTTCCTCTTGCAAGAAACCTGAGTCCTTGCAAAGGATCAAAGTCCGAGAGCTAAACCAGTTTGATGGGACAGACCCCCACAAACTCCAGGTCTTTCTCATTCAATGTGAGCTCAACTTCCAAGATTGCCCAAAGGCTTTTGCCTCTGACCATGCTAAGGTCACATTTGCCTAGTTGTACCTGAAGAGTATGGCACTGGAATGGTTCAAACTGGACCTACTCCAGATAGAAGACCCTGCACTCCATCTCTTATGAATGGACAGTTATAGGAAGTTTGTTCTGAAGCTATAGATGAACTTTGGACCACACAACCCCATTAGAGATGCAGAGCATCAGCTGGACCACCTATCAATGAAGGATGGTCAGTGCATCAATAAGTATGTTGTCAAGTTTAATAAGATTGTCTTCCAAGTCCAGGGTTATAGTGAAGATGCCCTCTGGCATTACTTTTACAATAGTCTTCCAGACCATATCAAGAATGAAATCTCCCAGGTTGGCAAATCCCCCACACTCTCTGAACTCCACCAACTCACTCACTCCATTGATGCCCATTATTGGGAGTGCAAGTTGGAGATTAGCTGTCAGGCAAAATCCATGGGCAACCCCTCTAAGGTGTCCGATAAATCCTCCTCCAACTTTGATACCTCCACCTCTGACTCCTCTAAGAAGTCCAAAGGGAAGTCCACTAAGGCTTCCACCCCCACCCCCAAAGCCTCTGCTCTTTCCAAGCCCGACCTATCATCCAAGCTAGGCAAGGACAGTAAGCTCACAGTAGCCGAGCATAAGTGCCACTTTGACAACAACATGTGCATGTTCTGTGGTCAAGCAGGACATCAGGCCAAGGAGTGCACGAAGTCAACCTCTTGTGCAGCCCTTGGCTGCACAGTCAAGACTCCAGAAGCAAAACCAGAGGCCTCC
Source organism: Singerocomus rubriflavus (assembly GCA_038088835.1). Taxonomy (NCBI): domain Eukaryota; kingdom Fungi; phylum Basidiomycota; class Agaricomycetes; order Boletales; family Boletaceae; genus Singerocomus; species Singerocomus rubriflavus. The sequence continues at coordinate 17,125 of JBBPJS010000317.1, forward strand.
TCCAAGGCAAAAAAATAGTCTGTGACCTCCATGACTCTGCACAGACTGGAGGTTGCATTAAATCCACCTGTGCACCCAAGGAGATCCATCTCAATGCATCTGCCCTCTTAGATCCCAGATCCCTCATGCCTTCAGTCTCTCTTGTATCATATGACATCTCATCTTTTTCAGCATTGATAGACTCTGGATCATTTGATTGTTTTATAGATATGAAGTTTGTTAATAAACATGAACTCTCCACCTACTCTGTCCCTCTGCTCTCTCTCTGTTTGTTTGATGGAACATCCAACTCCACCATCACTCAAGCACTCAACCTTTCCATCCACTTTCCCTCTGGTGTTATCACTCCAACAATGTTCTATGTTACTCTGTTGAATGGCTCATGTTCGATCATTCTAGGACACAACTGGCTGACCCACTTCAATCCATTGATTGACTGGGTTTCAAGCAGTATTTCATTCTGAGCACCAGAACCACCCATGCCAGCACCCCCAAGCTCAACTCCACAGCCTTTGGACATCTCTCCTCTAGCTAACTCCATCCCCTCTGATACACCACATTTCTCTGAATGCAAGGCCCCACACATCATACTTATTAGTGCACCTGCCTTTGCACTCGCATGTCACCTCCAAGGCTCAGTGCAGTTCATCATGATGCTCTGCCCACCTGACAGCAACCTCCACTCTGCCTCTATCACCTCCAAACCAGTCAACCTCTCTAGGGTTCCCCCAAAGTATCATGATTTTGCAGATGTGTTTAGCAAGAGCAAAGCATCCTAGCTTGCTCCATACCATGATTTCGATCTGAAAATCAATTTGGAGGAAGGAGAATCTTTTCTAATAGGTACTACCTATTTACTCTCCCCATTCAAGCTTGAGTTCCTCTGGACATTTCTCAATGAACACCTAGCTAATGGCTTCATCTGACCCTCTTCCTCTGCCCACACTACTCCTGTCCTTTTCGTTTGCAAGAAGGATGGTTCCCTCCACCTTTGTGTAAATTTCTGCAGACTCAACAAGATTATGAAGAAAGACTGCTATCCACTCTCTTGCATCTCTGACCTTCTCAATGCCCCAAGCCATGCCCACATATATATCAAACTTGATCTCCAGCATGTGTACCACCTGGTCTGCATTGCTGCCAGAGATGAGTGAAAGATCTTCTTCCAGATGTGCTACAGCTCCTATGAATGGCTTGTCATGCCATTCAGTCTCACTAATGCCCCTGTGGTATTCCAGCAGTTTGTTAACTCAATCTTCACAGATCTCCTTGACATCTCTATCATTGTCTACCTTGATGACATTTTCATCTTCTTAGAAGACTGTGTGAAATACAAAAAGCATGTCCGGGAAGTCCTCA
>JBBPJS010000318.1:0-18453 GCA_038088835.1 Singerocomus rubriflavus
GATGCACACAGTACTCCCCGTCGACCCTGAGCATGTTGCCTACATTGACAATTGCAGCGCGATCGAAAAGGCGCGCGGAAAGCATATCGATGGTGATGTTGGTACCGCTTGTGGACGAGGATTGCGAACTCGGATGGGCGGCAACCACATTCGGCACGTGCACGTTCCCGTACCGTCTGACGTATCTACCCCCTTACGAGGCTGCGACGCGGCCATTGGGCGACGAGGGCGGCAAAGAGGGTGTCGGCGACTGCATGTTGCCACGCAGAAGCAGTGCCCTGTGTCTCGGCGCGTCTGGGCGCGGTGTGTTCGTCGTTGGTGGGGAACTTCGTCTTGTGAGTCCTGGGTTGCTCGTCTTGCCCCCGTACGAGATGCAGTTTGGACCGGTGTTTGAGACGGGCAAGGCGCTGTATCTCGTGGATCGGCGGCGAGATGATCTTATGCAGTCGGGCAAGGATGCGCGTGCCAACGTCTGGGGTGACGAGGAGGTCGAGGACAGTATGGACACAGACGAGGACAAGGTAGATTTTGATGAAGGCATGGGACGGTTCGTCGTGGCAAGGGAACACGGTGGGTTTGAAGTCATACAGCTGGAGTAGGACCGCTTGGCGCAATACTGTTTCGGGGTGGAAAGGAAAAATGCCTATTGGTTTGGCAGACAAAGGTGCGTGCGCTTATCGACGGATTTATCCGACGATGGTGACGAAATGGGACGAACAGTGAATCTAATGCATATGTACTGCTTATTATTTTCTGAATTTGATATCATGGAATGTTTGGCGTTCAGATGGATGCACTTCCTGTCTCTCCGTATTAGGTCGACCCCGTTTTGGTCTGCGTTCCCAGCAAGACATATTGGGGTGGACGGAGAGGGGATCTGCACACCGGATCTGCGTCATGTACTTGCGTGTTGATGGTGTGGCTGGATATGATGATCGTCCGTCACGGCTACTAAACCATATTTAGCCCATCTCTCAAAACAACACAAACCTCGAACGCTCCAGGCACTGACAAATGGAGACTTTGGGGGGGGCCAAGGAGAATAAGGAGGGTGTTCTCCGTACCATGGATCTAGGCCCCGATCTCGATGTTTGTTCCGTCTATCACGTCTTGTAGGGAAATAAAACATGTGTATTTTTATATACTTGTCGCACTGGATCGCGTACGGGCGGGAGAACGGATCGGGGGAGTTCTTCTTCCCCGCATCTCTGGACGGTCACGCACGATGACGGTAGTGAGTGGTGAGTCAGACGGATCCTTGTACAGTACTCATATCCGGTTCCGAGAGGCGACGCTCGGTACGATCGATGATCGATTGTACTTGGCCTTGATGTCTGTGTGCGTAATCGCGCACGGAGGGGCATGTGGAGTGAATCAACTGGTCCGCAGTTTTCACCGGCTGTGATCTCATTTTCATGAACAAGAACAAAGAATAGAATAGAACACACACTGGTAACCAAACAAGACAGTGAGGGATGAGCAGCTGGCCACTTCCGAAGAGCGAATGTATTGGTCGGTGGGGAAGTGACATGTAAAGGCAAGATGGCCGAGCGGTCTAAGGCGCTGGAATCAGGTTGTTATACCTATCCAGTCCGAAAGGGCGCGAGTTCGAATCTCGCTCTTGTCAAATTGTTGTTGTTGTTTTCTCTCTTTTTTTTATTTTTATTTTTGGCAGTGGTCAGAATGAGATGGTGACAGAACTCGAGTATCACGGGTCAATCCGAATTGTGCAGGAGGAATACATACACCAAGTTTAGATGATACCCAAAATACCCTCGATGGAAAAAGAGAATATGAGCGCGTGATGCTCGAGCTTCTTATGCGTGCCTCTGAATGGTAGGACTGTCCTCGGGCTGGTGAGTGAACGTCCTCTCAAAGTGACGACGAGACCGAAAAGAAGGGGACCCACTTGTAGGAAGCAAAGCAGCTGAAATGCCACCGACTCAGCACTTAATTTTCGATTTCAGATGGCCGCTCTTTTGGACATTCTGTCTCCGGTCCTCGCACTGATGGGTATCAGCGCTGAAGCAAGCACCCAAACTTATTACTATCCGGTCTCAGTCTCTCTTGGATTGACGTCCGAGGGCGTTTCGTTTTGAGTTTCTTAGTCGACTACCTCTCACACGACGCTCTACACAACCATAACGTATATGCTCGAGTATTCCGTAACAGCATGATTTTGGACATGTTCAGCTGTCTGAAACATGTCAGGAAGCCCGTGCGTCTCATGACATCGGGCGTCCGTCCAAAGCTATCCACGATACATTGTATTCCCATAGGTTCGAGTCGAATGTCCTTATCTTTGGGATCCCACACGCCGTTGTGATCGAATCATTGAATGCCAAGCTCGTTTTGCCAATGTTGGGGTCGCGCTTTGGAGAGGAAAGCTGGAGTTGAAATGTGCCTGTAGCATTTGAGAGGTAAAGGTTATCGTGTGTGCCAGTAGTCCACCGTGCACTTGGTCAAGCAAGACCCACTCGAACTGGGATGTACGACGACGGCGCAGCTCCACAGCTTTTTGTCTCACGGTATTACTTTGGGACGCGCCGAAAGAAGATGGCAAGTCTACCGCCCATCCAGTCTGTGCGTTGTTCCCCACATTTAATTTATCCGACTTCACGAGCCTCGGAGTACTTTTTTACTTTTTGCAGGACATCGGCGACCACGGCGTTCTCTACTTGGTGATGGGAGTATTCGTTGTTTCTGATAATGCGGCAGACCGACCGCGAGGTCTTATCTTTTGCTCAGGCCGACGGCCGCTCAGCCGATAAGAACTAGGCAACTATTTAACCCCATTCGTACTAACCGATTCTGTGAGAGCACGTCAAGAACTCGCTCCTCTTTGCAACATGTCTGAGAGTCAAGTACTTCCACAAGGCGCAGGATACGGCGTCGGTGCGTGTCGCATTCACTCCACTTATCACGTCGATACGGACTGAACGTGTGTCAACAGTGGTTGGTGAGCATGGGTCCTCGCTAGTCAACTAACAATGCCTTCATGTGCTTTTGGGTTCTAGGAATTGGGTTGTTCTTCAGTGCTTTCATGGTCGGCTTAACGGCCGTCCAGGAAAGATATACTGGTGTTTCGCCTCGGAATTCGGAAGAGTTTACCTCTGCTTCACGCTCAATCAAGCCGGGTCTTATCGCGTCTGGTATTGTCTCCGCCTGGACCTGGGCCGCCACGCTGGTAAGTGCCATGTACATAGTTGTTTGCCGGATTTCAGTTGATTCGAATTCGTTCCCAGCTCCAGTCAAGTGCAGTTGCCTATAGATACGGTATATCCGGGCCATGGTGGTATGCCGCAGGCGCGACGGTACAAGTCCTTTTGTTTGCCCAGTTGGCTGCAAAGCTCAAGTTGAATGCACCGTACGCCCACACGTGGTTGGAGATCGTCGGCACGCGGTGGGGGAAACTGGGTCACTTGGTTTTCATGTTCTTTGGATTGGCCACGAACATTATTGTATCCTCTATGCTCGTCCTCGGCGGATCGGCGACAGTGACCAGCTTGACGGGCATGAATACCATCGCTGCATGTTTTCTGATTCCCATTGGAGTTGCCATCTATGTCGTTGTGGGAGGCATGAGGTCTACGCTGCTTTGTGACTAGTGCGTATCTCGACGACTTGATCTATGTTACCTCTACATCTCACTCTCAACTTTAGCACGCACACTTCCGTCCTCTTTGCTATCATTTTTACATTTATATTCACGGTCTACGCGACTTCGGGATACATTGGTTCGATCAGTAAAATGCACCATCTTCTCGCGGAAGCTACACAAGCAATGCCAGTCCCTGGAAACGCTCAAGGGTCCTACCTCACGCTCCGCTCTTTGAATGGACTAATATTTGGCGTCATCAATCTCATCGGGAACTTTGCTACAGTCTTCCAGGACCAAGCGTATTGGCAACGCGCTATTGCTAGTCGACCGGCCACGACCGTCAAGGCGTACTTGATTGGAGGGCTGGCCTGGTTTGCAGTTCCGTTTTCGTTCTCCACGACGCTTGGCTTGGCTGCCGTAGCACTGGGAGCTGTTCCCGCATTATCTTCGCCGACTCAAGTCCCTACCGCAGATGGCTTCGTGCCTTTGCTGCCTCATCTGACAGAAGCTGAGATCTCAGCGGGACTCCCAGCTTCTTTCGCTGCTGAGACGCTCCTGGGCCAGAGTGGTGCGGTGGCATTGTTGGTTGTATTGTTCCTGGCCGTCACGAGTGCTACGAGCGCCGAGTTGATCGCGGTATCGTCGTTGTTGACATACGATGTCTACGTGGTAAGACCGCTTTGTGTGTGACAGGGACGAAAGACTTGATCCATTTAACAGAGGTACATCAATCCTCGAGCTACGGAACAGCAAATTTTGCGAATGAGTCACCTCGGGGTATGTATTTTCATCTCTGGTGAGAACGTCCCTTCAACCATGCTCCTATAGGTCATTATTTTTGCTCTTGTAATGGGTATCGCCGGCACCATATTCTACTATATTGGGGTGTCCATGGGCTGGCTCTACGTACGTCGGAGCTACGCCTGTGTAGCGAGATGGATTTCTAGACTGATTTTGGCCCCTTGAATTAGACCTTTATGGGCGTCATTCTTGGATCCGGTGTCGTTCCCATTGCGCTCTGCATCACGTGGAGTAAAGCCAACCGTATAGGATGCATCTCCGGCTCAGTGATCGGGCTTGTTGCTGGTGTTGGTGTCTGGCTTGGCATCACATCGGGGTTAAATGAAGGTGCTATAAACGTAACCGTAAGTTTTTTCGCCTTCCGAGTCGTGCGAAGCCTCGGCTCACGCTGCATTGCATTGTTATTACATAGACAAGTGGAGGTACGAACAAGATAACGGATCACGAGGTGAATTCCATACTGACATTTCCTGACCAGGTAACTATGAAATGCTCGGTGGAAATCTCGCATCGATTGGAGTTGGTGGCATCATCTCCGTGATTATATCCCTGATTGTATGTTTACCTCCAATTCATCGGAGCATGTGGAAAATATTGAGACCTCTGGACCATCTACAGTGGCCAGATAATTACGACTTTTCTGAAACTAGGGCGGTTAATATGCCAATGTTGAAGAAGACGAATATCCATTACGTTCAAGACGCGGAGTCCGAGAAGAAGGACGTACCCGTATCAGTCATGTCCGTCTCGGACGGACATGACCTCGACAATGACCTCGATCCTGTTGGCCTTAAGAAGGCGTTCAGATTTGCTGTGTGGTCATCTGTGTTAATGGTACAGTTCACTGAAAAAGACAGCTTACATGGGGTGTTCCTAATCAAAGGTCGCTGTTGCAGACGTTGGTGTTCATGATCATCATCCCCATCCCTCTGTTTGGTGCATCTACTGTGTACAGTGTGACCGGTTTCTCCGTTTGGGTTGTGATCGGGATCCTGTGGGCATTCTGCTCGGCATTTGCAGTTGTGTTGTACCCCCTATGGGAAAGTAGGGCTGCTTTGATGTTGATTTTAAAGGGAATGGTTAAGGTGAGAGCTCACTTCGCTTTTCGCAACGTCTTTGATGGCATATTCGCTCACTTTCACTTCCAGGACATTTGTTTCCCTGGGTCAGGCGTATATGTTGCACCTGCACCTGTAGAAATGGCTGCTGCTTAATGTTTAGAACAAGAAGGTTATACAAGTAGTGTACTTTGAATCAAATCAATACACATAGTTTTCGTATTCTGCCCGTCCTGCAATCCCTTGCCTTTTTTGTCAATCGGACGCATTGAACGACGCTGACGGTGACCACCACATCGGTCCACGGTAAATGGCGCAACTACCAGGCAGTCCAGAAGACCTCGGTCGCCAAACAACCCTTCCTTGGACACCAGGAGAGGGCGGTGAGTCTCTGATGCAGGCTATACAAGCCTTGGAAACATACAAGAAGAAGGACCCCTCCAAAGGTTTGTGTTACAGCTACGATCTCCCGCAACATGCTGACAGCCTGACAACCATGGGTTTCTGTTTGTGTGCGTGTGTCTTGCTCGGATGCTTGATGGTGATGCACGGTGGGGGACGGGTCGGTCAGTGGTCGTGCGTTTCAAGGCTGTTGGCAATGCCCCGATCATGAAGCAAAACTTTTACAAGATCACGGCTGCGAACCGGTTTCAGGCGGTGATTCAGTTTCTGAGGAAGGAGCTGGGTTGGAAAGCGGGAGAACCACTGGTATGGATGGCTAGTCTTGCTTCTTAATTTTCTTGCACCTCTCTCTCATCTTTCAATCTATCCTTCTTTTTCGGGGAGATGGCACAAGCTGACATTGTTTCCTTCTTTCCCCTCCTTTTTTTTTCTTCTTTTGCTGCGCGACATCAAAGTTCACTTATATCAATCTGGCTTTTTCGCCCGCGCCGGACGATACAGTGTCCAACTTGTTCAAAGTAAGTAGGGAACGGCCCACTTGATTGTCGCTGTGCATGGCTTGCTAATGACGAGGGCCTTTTTGCACAGTCGTTTGCGACGGACGGCCATCTCATCGTAAACTACAGGTCAGTCATACCATTTTCCAGTACATCACTCATCCACCCTCCTCTACATGCGTCGGATCTGACGGTTTCGTTGCACAGTACGACAGCAGCGTGGGGTTGATTGTAAATGTACACTCTGTCAGTGGTCTTCGGGTCTGCACCAGTCGTGGTACCAGTCGCCTTCCGCTTGCGGCAACCAACTACGATACATCTCTACCGCCCACCTCACCCACGTCAGTTCGCCCCCCCACAGAGCCAGACGATGAAAACGTTACGCATACATCATGATAACACAACATACGCACGGATTCTGTTACCCGCGGGTTACGTTCAAAACTTTGCGTACATATAAGAGCCCCCAACGCGCGACTATCACGATGTTGATTTGTGCTCTGCTTTTTTTGGCTCCGACATAGCACGAGTGGAGTTTTTTTGATGATAGCATCACACACACGTACCCGCGATAAGGAACATCACCGAGAGTAGGTATCCCACCGGCTAGGGTGGCCTTATCTACTGACATGTGTCATGGCGAGGCCGATATGTCTTGCCGTGCCTCATGGCTTGCAGACGGCCATCTGACATCAATCAGAATCCCACCGAAGATGCCGCCAATATCCCCCTGTTGGTGATTGCAGGTGGAGTGAGGACGGAGATCAAGATCCCCGAGATACGTTTTCGGATGCTTGATCCGTCACACGGTGTTCCTCTGCCCTGATCTCCACACCAGGTGTCCGCAGGGATGACGAGCCGTGTCCTTGTCCTGAATCTGCGTCATCGTGCACGATGCACACGCATGTAAGTGCATAACCCCGTAGCGTCGCTTGGAAGAGGGGATGGTGCTTCCCAAGAAGACGTGGCGCTCTCTAAAGCCCTGAACGGGCGATCGATGGAGATTTGTTCGGTTGGAACGCTGATTAGTCCAGCACCCAGTTTCTGGTCAGCCAGGCGGGAGTGAATCACATCGGAAACGTTGCCGCTGAGTGATCGCTGCTGCTCCATGAGGGGGTCTGTTAGCCTAAGCCTAGCGCCTAGTGATCATCCTGACATTTTCTTCTTGTGCGTCTTTGTTTGAACGGAAATTTCTGCTGAGGGAGGATGTATTGTGAAAGGACTAAGACGGGTGAAGCGCGTGAGATTGCATCCTCAGGTTGCATGGCGATGGTTGTCGAGACCCATCTGGTGGACGGTACATCGAAGTGTCCTCAGTCATGTGACATCAATGGGTCGCATGTTGCTTCTCGGATACAGCACTATGGTGAGTCTATTTCTGTATGTCAAGCTCACACATATAATGCACATCCCCTCAGTTAACGCGGCTGCATTACATCCGAGTCGTACCAAGGACAGCCCTTTGATCTATCACCTTGATTTAATGACTAGCAGCAAACCGCGCATCGTGATCATCCATGAGACACTGTCCTGCACTCCAATTGTTCACGTGTGTACGGACTCCATCAGTAATAATATCCTACCGAGATCAGGATGGGATGGACTCATTACACCATATGTCACTGGTAGTACTGTGAGACCAACACGGACTGAATGAATGAAAAAAGGGTCGATATATATTCTAGTTTCTATGCGCGACATCGAAACACACGGGTCAATGCCTTCCATATCTAGTACCTAACCCACAACACAACCATGTAGGAAACGTAACAAAAAAGCTCAGGCGAAACTTGGCGGTGGTATTTCCTGCCCCTTGCCAATGCGACCCGTTGAATCCCACAACACGAGGGTGATGAAAGCACGCGCACCGTGACCTGAACACCATCGGTAGATGTAACATTCACCCGTTGCGACTAATAATAAATGAGTCATATGACACGGTACATGTAACAAAACACGGACTGGGATTGGTTCTTTTGGATGTGCAGGTCCTTGTCTGCCGCGAGATGTATCTTTTTTCCAGGGGCGGTGATCTGAAGTGTCGGAGGATGGTTGAGGCTGTAACTTTCAATGAGTCTCTGCATACAAGCTTGACAGAACAACAAACTTTCGGTTTTATAACTGGTTTCGTGACCACTCGCTATACGGTCAAACCATATCTTAGACACACTGTGTCCGATCGTCTGTCAAGGAAAAACACTCACTTGCACAGGCCGACCTGCAGCTATCCAGGAAGAACCCTCAATTGTGCCATCCACTCTCACTTGTGACTGCGAAGGAGATTGACCATCGGCACGTCGACGCAACTTTCTGGGAACTCGGTCAAGCTCATGTAAACCTGGGTCCTCCTTGTTTCTCTTCATCCTTTGGAACCACTTTCTCAATATCGGAAGGCCACGAGATGGTTTTCCAGTGTCACTATGGTCATCTGGACGTGCATCTGGAGCAGAGACTGGGGTGTGGCATCAGTTGGGTCAGGCGGTTGTACCTGGCCCCCATCGGAACAAGCAGAAGAGACAGGAGATGGGGCCGCCAGCAGTGTTAGCACACGGAAAAGAGACAAATACAGTGATCACCAACATCATCATAGTTGAACTGAGCAACAGGCGTGCTTGGTGTGAGAATTTGCTTTGATCGTGCAAAGAATAAATAAATACCTCAAGGATACCGCCAGCACCGTCGTTGATGTTGATCTCAGACCAGGACGGATTAGGCATCTGGGGATCCTCCAGACGCATTTGCACAATGCAGTTAGCACAGCTCATTTAGTGACAGAACAAAATCCTACTGGAGTGGAGTCAGGCCGCTTGTTATTCTCACCACTTGCAACCAAAGAGTGTTCATCTAGCTGTTATTCTTCACTCTAGTGTAGTGTCAATATGGTAGAATGAGTCCTAGCCAATGTGGACAAAAACCTCAACAGACAATGCCTACTTGGAGAGGGCCATACAAGCCAGGGAGAATGCTACCAAGGTAATGGATAGTGACTGTCCCATCATTTCATCCAGTTACAAGATGAAGATGACTGCTATCTGGAGAGATAGTAATTGAGTATATGTTACTGTTGACCTTGATCACAGGGTCAATGGGAGCGAGAGTTGTTGCATACAAGAATAAGACAGAATCTGATTCGAAGGTGGCAATAAATTTTCCGTTACTGGCTGGAATGATGGACTGAATGCACCAGATGCTACTGCCATGGCCCAGAGCTAGTTCGGATTCTGCGAGCTGCAAACCCGTAGACACAACAAAACGCCGAATTTTGTTGTCCTCTGATGTGGCAGAAATATGCTGGCTGTCATGAGATAATGCAAGTGGAGTGACCGGATAGACAGTGTTAGGTGTGACAGTCTCGATGTTGATGAGCTCACCGTTACGAGTGTCGAAAATGCGGATGGATTGACTTTGACAGGCAGTGGCGATGAGTTCACCATTCGGGCTGAATTTGATCCCACTGACGGTCTTGTTGTGTCGGAGTGGGCCGAGGAGTCTCTTCCCACTCGTGGTGCTCCATACTTTCGCTTCGTTCTCGCTTGTCCCGGTGGCAAGGCTTGTCGAGTCCGGGGAAGTGTCAGTTGCATCCACGTAGACTGTACCCTCCACTTCGACAACTTTTTCACTCAGCTCGGCATCCCACACATTCGCGCCTTTTGTGGACCCATACACAATCCATTTGTTGTCCTTTGACACAGAAAACAGCATTCAGGTCCATTCCCATTTGCTTTTTGACTTCTTGGCCGCTTGCAAGTCGCCATTGTTGAATCCCGCTGTCAGTACCGCACCAAACATGCATTCCGTCTGGGTGAAAAGCGACTGCTCACACCGTATCATCGCGACCGGCGTAGAGTACCATTGTCGGGTCCAGGCTTACTCAGCTGTTGATATTCAGTGCAACAATTCCTTGGAGATGCTACGTACCGATCTTTGTCAACGACATCTTGGTGGTACGGGGTTGGAAAGAGGTGCCAAGTACGCAAAGGTTCAATGCTTCACAAACACGTTTCCTTGTCCTCAACATGGATTACGGGCGCCTCGCGTCTTTGGCGCTTACTCTTAGATTCCATTCAAGCGGCCTCGTGAAGATGACCGGGCATGCAGTCAATGTAAATCCTGTCAGAACAAGCAAGCTTTCCCTTAAACTAAGTTGGAGTCTCCAACTTACCAAGGTTACAGGATATGATTCACGAAGAGCGTCCGATCCGCATCAGATCATCCACTCCGAGTCGTGACATGCGACGCACAAAATAACGCGTATCTATACTACAGTACCTCAAAAGGATGTTGTCCACACGATGAGAGACAGGTGCAAACTTGAACTACGTCACCCTCTTCAGGCTCCGTGTCTTTGCGTTGGCTGTTAAAGACGTCGATACTAAATGAATGTTATAGACACGCGTGCCCGTCTCTCGGTCTCGGGTCTCTGAATAGTTGCACTCATACATGCACAACATTGACATTAGTGATGCCTTCAGACGCCCCAGAGATGGAGATCGCAAAAGATGGATCTCGCTTAACTTGGCTCGTGCTTGTTCTTTCTTTGTTCTTCGGAGCAGGCAGGCTCCGAAGAAACATTGCGCGAGCTCTTCAAACTCATGTCAGGCTAATTCACCTTTTTCCTCTTGATCTGAGAGTGAACTTCCAGTGCGAGAACGTTTTTAACCATGCATATCGTCCCGATCTTCCTGCAGGACCTATGACGACACCCACTGTATATCCGATAGGAAGTTGGTTTGGGGTGCACAATACCATCGGAATGTCTCAAATATAGTACGGGTCGGTACATGCATCTGTCCCCAAGCATGCTTATTGCAGGTCTATAGTCACTCTCTACAGGGGAGGTCCAGGGAGTCGACTTGTCGTCTTCGTGGAGGGATAAACATTCTAACCTTGGTGCTCACAGGCTGTCACCATGCACCTGGTTCGTTGTGCACGGCCTACGTATGTCAATCCCCGTTATTCGTTAGCTCGTCATCCCACGGACGTGTTCGTGTTCGTGAAGGCACGGGAGTCGGAGTTGACGAAATGCTGATCCATCAATGCCATTGGCAGATTTCCGAATCTCTCACGTCCGATTCCCAAGCAGGATCTAGCCCCCATCCCACTGATTTTGTGAGACTATCTCCAGGCACCTGTTACAAGGCAGCTCTTTCTGCATCACCAAGTTCGTCCTCCCCAGGATACCCCCGATAAGTGCATCTGGACATACAAAGCCGTAGCCAAATGTGATGGAGGTATTCCCAGGGGTTTACTTGACAGTGGAGACGGGTGATGTTGTCTGCCAGCGCAACATGTATCTAAAGTCAGACGGTCGGTCGCGTGCGTGTGGTGTGCAGGCCTGAGGAGGTATGTAGGCTGCGAGCCGTAGCCAAATGTGGTGGAGGTACTCCCAGGGGTTGACTTGATAGTGGAGACGGGTGATGTCATCCGTCAGCGCGAGAAAGTCGTGCACATGGAACGATGACGACACGTGTTGTGCGTGGATTTCCCGTCCGTGACACGTTTGGCAGGGTCTTTGAATTTCCGTGTATCTGGAACGATGGCATGGACGACCGGGAGTTCGCGGAGCGACGATCATGTGCGTGTATTTTCTATTGTATCCGTAACCCGACGTGTTACATGCAGACCACGCTAATATACACACCGGGGGAATCAGAACCAAACCCGTGGGGTAACCCCGCCACGCGCTGCGCTGCAACCAATCTAAAAACACACTAAAGATCCAGAAGACAGAGTGGTACTATTACATACACGAGAGAGAGAGAGAGAGAAATGTGGGCTTGATAAACCCACCTTGTCATGATCCAATACCCAATCAGCACGTGTAAACGATACCGAGTGGGCTTTGGGAGTTCGCTAGTTCGGCGTTGAAGTACTAACCAACACTCAGAAGTGCGGAAACCATTCCGAGGACTGGTCCACTGTCGTCTGGATGTGCACTTTTAGCTCCCTATGGTGCAGCTGTCCAACGCAAAGGGGGAGACGAACTGACAAGTAAGTTTGGTTCCAAATACGGAGGAAAGAGACGTGCCTTGTCCATACGACACGGAAAAAAACATTCCGGAACGGACTCGGAAGCAAAGTGCTGGTCCAAATATCTGGAAAAGCGAGTCGGTGGGGATTCTTGGTTTTCGTCTTGAGGTTGTCGGCGCATATTTAGTCTGGACGATCACAACCAGCATGAGCCTTTTGCCACTCCATATCATGAAAGGGGGAATGAAGAAGACCCGGACGAAAAAGCCGACATTCGGGCTTACAGGGCGAGATACGAGTTAATGTACACTGGAACCAGCCGGAACTTTAGTATACATGCAGAAGTTAATTGAATGAACACGCACTCTTTGCGAGATTGAAGTAGAGTCCGAGAAAGATGAAGTTTGTTGGCATCGCCGCATACTACCATTCGCGATAAACGGCGTTTCAAGGCGGAATAGCTTGGCAGAATACTCACAAAAATACCTACAAGCGCAGAATCAATCCTAGTGCACATTCATAATGAGATCTGGATGGTGAAGATCACACAAAAGTGACATACGATGTGAGCAAGCCTGGCAAGGAGTGATTAAAGACGATCAGAATTGTACTAGAATAAGCCTACCGGTCGCGATGATACATGTAATGAGCGTGTTGATGAGCGTATCCGTGCTTGAGTAACAGGGATATGAGCATACAATTGACCCAAAGGAAATAACGTTACCTTCGAAGGCCTGCTCCGGACGTGAACAGATAGTAGCAAAGGACGACAGCTACAAGAAGATCTCCTGAAGTTCCCGTTCCAAAATTTATGTAGAACAGAAACTAAAGGAGACGTAAGAAGTCATGATTATAAATCAACGTGTAAACTAACGGCGATTTGATCAAGCTGCGCAAAGTACTGAAGCTCAAACCTGGTATTCCAGTTTTTCGTACACACTGAACAAGATGAATTAAGACCTACGCTTTTACGGTAATTACTGTAATGTATTCAGTCGTCGAATTGTTCGTTACAGAAAAATGACTTACTGATGCCACAAACTAGATAGGGAGATCACGAGCTAAGTAGATGGAAGTAAATCTTCGAATGAACTTACCTAGTTCACAAAGAGTCAAGGTACCCTAGGAAGATAAGTCAAGACAGAGTGAACACTCAGGTCCTCACGAAACTCAGCCCACCACAATCGATGATAAGACAATATTTTGGCCGCTGACTATATGACATCAAGAAATGCTGCAGTGGACCAGAGAAGAAACTTACGCCTCCATATTCGCCGGGCGAACATACTTTGTCTCGATCAGAAACAGGATAAACCAGACTTCTGGGGGAAATACTCACGACCGTATGATTGAATTCGTGATGGACTAAAGTAAAATTCGAAAAGCATCTTTCCATATCACGAAGATCGAATGTCTCACTGTCATCGCGATGTGAGCCTAGTAAAAACAATGCTTCGAAATGTGTATCTGTCTGTTAAGCCTACCGACTCACGATAAGGCTCCTAATAAGGCGGCGGGTAAGCCTAACTAGGAAATCCAGATCGTGATGACCCACCACACAAGTTTTGCAGTAGCTGATACATTTTGATAGTTCGTCACCAGATAAAAGTAGAGGACATGGGTAGTCAAGCACGCATCGAAAGTGTTCAGCAACCTATAACTGTGTTAGCAAGGCTGAGACAAAGTTCATTCGTGTTTTCTCCCGACCATAAGAGTGCCACCTGCGATGTAATATCCGTCGGAAAATCAGTGGAAAGACGAATTAACGTGAGCAGAAACTTGCAAATAACTTCAGGGACAATGGGTCTCTCGCGTACCGTTGATAGTAGATGTAAGTCTGAGCACTTGTAATACCCCAGAAGCTGAAAAGCGTTGGTAAGCCATATGAGTCGCGTACGGGGTGGGGGGAATCTTACGTCGTGGCAACCAGTCCACCGACCAGGAGTGCTCCTAGGGTGTAGTCAAAATCGAGGAGCAACCTCGGTGGAAGCACAGCAGATTCCATGTTAACGAGGTTGATGGGCAGGAATATACCAATTGAGCAACTGAAGTCGATCTTATGTATCCATGACCCAATGGCACACATAAATAATCGAGAACTAATCATAGTAACTCCACAGTATCTTGCAAGAAAAGCGATCACGTATCAGGTTGCTGTGTCCCAAACTACACGAAAGTAGGGACCTTCTGAATGGAGACCGAGCTGTCAACACATGAGAGAACTTTTCTTGCAGTCTGTTTGTGGATCATATAACAGGACAATGGTCGCGTTGTCATGGAGACCACATTCCGGGACTTACGTGCGTTTTTGTCGGTACTGCTCATGTACTCCAGCACACCAAGCCTCAGGGGACAGGGGACGCACCGGCGCGTCTAGGTGGATTGCTAGACAGAGTAACCTACGTTTGGTGTTCTGCAGGTAGAGTCACCAGTAAGGCTCTGAACTCTCCGCAGATGCGACCACTCTCAGCAACCTTGTGAGCAAACCCATGAGAGGGACCTTAAATCTCAAACGACTATACCCCGGGGGTACACGGGCGTAAAGAGTCACGGGTAACACAGGGTAACACCTGCGACATGCGGCATCACGACAGAAATTAACACGGCGGTGGCATTTACGCTCTACTCTCCTAACGAATACCAGGGATCAGCGCCGGATGTATGGGCTGCCTGTCATGGGCATTAACAATCAGGTTGACTCCGCCGCTGCCGAAGTTTCGAGCGTATGAGGGAGAGCTTCGTAACTAGATGGGCTATGAATGTGATCACTGACACTGGGGCCAGAAGGGTCGGCACCGGGGCAACCCGAACATCGGCCATACACGTGAGGCTGTACAAACGTTGCACGATCCACGACGCACATGCGTCTCGACCCATTCATTCTCGAAACAGGAATGTCAAAGGAAAATTGAAACTATCGGGCTCGCCTGGGCATCATTCCTGATAAAATGAAAGAGCGCAAGAAAGAAACAATTAAACAAAATCAAACGCCTTGGCTCCGATATTCAAATATCAGACTGCTTGATGATGTTTGTCGTTTCGGCCCACATGCAGACATCACAACTATCCTATTAACCTCTATTTCGCAAAGTGTGGATTAGTGTTTTCTCGTCGACGTGTTCCAGGTTTGCCACGATGTCTCATCTGACCTTAACCATCTGGTCAGCCCAGCTAGCAACACGCACGCCGCCGCGATCTCGAACCTGGTAGATGTCTGTAAGACCTACTGATCCCTGATCACGATACAGATAGGGCCACCATGATTCGTTTTTCACGCTTTCCAGGTATCTATGATGAAGCACCGATACTATGGCAACCGAAGCAAAGCCCAGAAAAGTCGTCGTATGCTGTGTTTCATGCTTATGAGATGGATGTCCCAGTGAAGAATAGCAGGAACAAAACCTGATCAGAGGCACCCGCCATGGTTAAGGCCGTATGATTACCATATCCGAAAGCGGGTTACTTTGTTTGACGAGATAGATGTCTAGCACAATGCCCCACATCGTGTTACGTGTGCTGCGCGCTTCAGGAGTCAGTTGCAGCAACAAGACGGTGTTTTTGCATATTTTACACCACTGCCGTGCACTGTTACTTGCATGTGTATCCTTGCCAGTGGACCTGTGTGGAAAGGAAGGTTTGTACAAACATCGTAGTTGTAAATATTGATAAGACGATCCAAAGGCGCCTCAATCAAGTTGAAGCCCCCACTCTCTTCCATCTCCAGAGACCTGCACCGGCAAACTCGCAAGTATCGAGTCAGCCCGTACCCTGGTCCCACTGGCCTCCCAGGGGCCGGGTACATGATGGGTAAGAAGTCATAAGGGTAACCCGGAGGTTTGGGTACCCACCAGCTGAATAGCTTGATATACAAACTTGTCTATGTGCAGCGCGTATTGAAGATCTATGTGAGCTACACGGTACCTCAGACACCAGCGGCGGTTGGACGAATGTGTGTACCCTAAGTTACTCGGTAGCCTTCCAGCCGGGTCTCGGGTTCCCATGCTGGCTTGATGATGAACGCGAGGCCTGGAGTCAGACGTTAATATTGGTATTTCTTTAATTGGAATGAGTCATTTGGACTTGCAAAGATGATGAGAAAGAGTTGGCTGAGCTTAATTCTTGAAGACGTCTTTTTGCTCGACGATGTTCATCCAGGTACTAGTACGTGCGTGAGCGGCGCGACGAGGTGATGAAGGCGATGTGCAAACGTCATCTACGACAGTGAGGAACCTCAGGCTGAGCCTCCTGGTGTCTTGGGCAATACTACTGCCGAGTCGGCCCTCATCTAATATGTACAGTTACTTTTTTGGTACTTTTTCAAACTTTTCTACTGCTTTGACCCTATCAAACACAAACTTGTAAGCCCACTGGCATACATATCATGTGCACTACAGTATATATCTCGCTGCGTCACATAGATGTAGAGTAGTCACCCCTTGTCCTCATACTTCGTAGTCACCATTGTAGTCGCCATATAGATCCTGGTCCAGTTCTGTTCCACCCGATCCCTCAGTGTTCCTGCCATTAGCCACGGTGGGCTTTCACTTTTTTTGAGCTTCAACCCCTATCATCTGTCATCACATTTGTTACACTTTTCCTCTTCCTTTACCTGTGTGTACTACCAACTAGACAATCCTCATAGCTAGATGCTAGCTATGAACTCTATGTGCATTTCCTTTTCCATTTGTCATCCAGTGCTGACTTAACATGCTTCTCACATTTACCTCAGTTGGTGTTTCCCTTTCTGCTCTTCCATTCCACACACTGCACAGTGTTACGTATTGCCTTGGGCAAGACGGTATGTAGCCCTTGAGACAAAGTGGGACTATGAGTAGTTGTACAAGGAGGTTGAGCAATGTAGCATAGAGCTATCCCTCAAGGGTTGGCCTTGCTGTCTTGGGCTAAGGTGCATGCAGGAATGAGAATGCAGCAACTAGATTTGCTGGAGATACCTTGTACATAGCGAGTACAAGGGAGACAAAAGCTAAGTCACATCCAGTACTGCTATAGGTATATATAGTATGACGATGGTGCATGGACCATGGTTAAGGGTTGGTGTGTGAACGATGACCGACTATTGGTGTACAGAAGAAACAATTGGAAATATATGGATCATGTGGCATATGGAGATGAAGAGCAGAAGACGAACCACCACATGACTGGAAGAAGTAGAAGCATACTGGGAAGGGATACCAGGCAGTGTATG
The DNA here is from genome assembly GCA_038088835.1 of Singerocomus rubriflavus. Taxonomy (NCBI): domain Eukaryota; kingdom Fungi; phylum Basidiomycota; class Agaricomycetes; order Boletales; family Boletaceae; genus Singerocomus; species Singerocomus rubriflavus. Next base: position 17,536 of record JBBPJS010000318.1, read on the forward strand.
GAAAGAAGAGCAGAATGGGAAACACCAATGGCCTGTGGGTCAAGGGTTAAACCCAGCACGTGACAAGAGGAATGAAAGCATAGGTGTTGCGGAACCGAAGAGTTCCGTCTACCCAACCACAACCCAACAACCCGGCAGATGACCAGGAAACGATACGATGAGTCCTTGAGATAACATCCGGTGAAGAAGAGTGCTGAACAGCAGGGAATGGGGGAACGGATAAAGGTGAGGACTGAAGCGGGACTATCTTCTAAGTGTGAACTCCAGGACTACTCTTGCAAGTCCTTGATAACGCTAGTACTCTTGCAACTAGGTTCTGTCTTCCTCCTAACACTACAACCTAACATGTGTAGCGTAATCGTGTTTGGCTCTTGGGGCGAGGGTTCCGAGCCTTGGGTAATCGCGTAGCTGGTTCCAGGTTGCTATCCTTGAGAATGAGGGCGGTGTCACCGTAGATACGTGGGTATGTCCTATAACCCCAACGTATGTTCCAACTAGGACGCTGTGTCACTAGTGGCTTAAATATCTGTAGTTCGTGGTTCGAATATGATAAGGATCAGCAGCAACGGTGGCTTCTATGATCCGCAGGTATAACATCGAGGAACGTTACGATGATGGTTCCTTGTCACGTGGGTTTGCTCTTTATGGTTCGGTTCTGGTACAACGAATGGGTTCCGTACTTGCATAGGTTCTGTGGCTTGAACTAGCCGTGGTACGAGTTGGCTCTCTGGCCTAACATGGGCGGTTCGGTACGAGAGGTTCTGACGATGGTTCGATGGGAGAAGGGGAAGGGTTAGCTTTATCTCCAGACGGCTCACTCCCTAGGCTCAGTTAAGAGGGCAGGGCGAATACCATCCTTTACTTGACTGTTGTCACTAGGCCACCTTGGTAGGCAGGGTAGGACGCGAGGAAACAAGT
>JBBPJS010000319.1:0-18439 GCA_038088835.1 Singerocomus rubriflavus
ACCATACTATAGGATAGGCTGAGAAGCCTAGGGTGCAGGGGATGGTCGTAGGGCATATTTAAGTAGGGAAACACATGTCGAGACATGGTGTGGTCACATGATCAGGGAAAGTATAAGTCATGGCACTCATGTGTGCAAGCATGCAGTCATAGTGCAGGATTTGTACAAGGTTCATACACAATTTGTAACAATTAGTGTTCCTACTTGCCTATGGGCTTGTAGAAGATCTCGTTGGGAATACTGTGTGTTGACCCTGAGATGGGGTGGCACCCCTGATCAGCTTTCAAGGGTTGCAACCTGAAGATAGCAATGTGATTATTCAAAAGCCCAACTTCTTGCCCCTGTTACAAATTGTGTATGATACTTAGTACTATGACTGCATGCATGCACTGCATAAGTACTTCTCATGACCTTTTCCTGATCACATGACCTCCCTTGTTCCCTTCACATCTTCACATCTTCACCCTGTCATGTCTTCACATCTTACATTCTCTCCCTTCACAATGTCACAACCACACCAATTACTCTTCCATTCTGATCACCTTACCTTTCTCATCTCCATCATTCCCTCTGATTGGTACAATCACTCTCACAAACCCTGCAGAACCCTTGATGGGATCTCTGCCATGATCCATCCCCTGATCAGTCACATCTTGTGATCAATCTCTCATCTTAGATTAGTCCCTGCACTTCATCTCTGCTTCTTTCATTTTGATAAATGAAGTTGCCTAACCTTTCATTTATGGACTATACCCTTTACCTTATCATCCTATAGCATTAATACCATTATATCCTAAACCCAGTCACAGCTTGGTCTGTGCACATTCCTGTAATGTATATAAGGGGTTATGAGTACAGACTGTTCCCCCAGCCTAATTCACTTGTTTTCTTCTCTTCTACCCTGCCTACCAAGGTGGCCTAGTGATGAGTACAAGTAAGGGACATTATTCACCTACTGGTCCTTCATTGGATTCCTAGGAGTGAGACTGTCTGGAGATAAAGCTAAACCCATCCTCCCCTCTTCATTATATCATTGTATTGTCCTAGCAACACCATACCACCAAACTTATGGCCAGTTAGCAAGCTTGTTCCCTGACAACATACAGAATCCAGTACCAAGTAGAACAGAAGACATTCATTGAAAGAACCCTCATACCAAGTGTTGAGCGACCAGAGAAACACTATAACAACCCTGCCTATATCCATCACCATAACCTGTCGGGCGATCTGGCATCACCAAGGGAATCCTAGAGCAGTTGCAGAGGAAAGAATGCTTGAACAGCAGAGAGGGAGTCGGAAGTGAGAAAAGGGTGATCTACAACACCTTGACAAACTATTGCATTGTCAGTATCACCAAGCACTATTGCAGCTGGTGCACATCCTTCTAATACCAGCACCTAAAAGACTGGCATAATCATTGTTGACCCTTGGGGTGAGGAGTCTGGGTCTTGGGTGATCACATGGCTATCTCCAGATTGCCAACCTTCAAAGCTGATCAGGGGTGCCACCCCATCTTGGGGTCAACACACAGTATTCCCAATGAGATCTTCTACAAGGCCACAGCCAAGTAGGAACACTAATAGATAGAACTTTAATATGATAAGAGACAATGGCAGTGTATGCCTTTATGACCCGCAGGTATAACATCATCTTGACAGTTGTGATAACATCTTGAATCATGTGAGGTTTTCCACAAAGATAAATTCTTCACAAAAATAGTCTTTCAGATTGTCTTGACCAGGTTTCATCTTGACCAGGTCCTGAGTTAGCATGACCACACAGTTATAAATAAAGGAGAGTGGAGTGGAGGATGAGACTGCATCTGAGCAATGCCTTACTCCCAGGCAGTTCAAAGACTGGGTGGGCGAATAGCTACTTTTTTACTTGCTGTTCCTTAAACATCACTAGGCCACCTTTACAGGCAGAGTAGGAGAGGTGAACAAGTGGATTTGGCTGGGGGACAACAGCCCTTGTACAACCCCTTATATACAGTATAGGAATGTGCACAGACCAAGCTGTGACTTACTATCTATGGTATATGGTATTAATGCTATTGGCTCTAATATAAAAGGTAAAAGTCTATGAGGAAAAGGTTAGGCAACTCATCTATCAGAATGGAAGAAGCAGAGATGAAGTTGCAGGGAATAATCTAAATGGAAGATTGATTACAAGATGTGAAAGATCAGAGGAATGATCGTGGCAGAGATCATCAAGATCCTGCAGGGTCATGATCGAGATTGGTATCTTGATAAGAGATTGTACCAATTGGAAGGTAAGGGTGGAGATGAGAAAGGTGGGGACACCTTGAGGATGTGGGAGGATCTGAGATGATTGGTGTGAGTTCATGAATGTCATGAAAAGGTGAAGAGGATAAAGATATGATATATGTGATGAGTAAAGGTGTGAAGTGTGAAGAAACAGAGTGGTCACATGATCAGGGAAAGGGAAGTCATGTGACCTGCAGGTCACATGATCATGCCCAATGCTAACACAGAGTATGCTGGGAGAGTCATGCACACACTGGCTAACACAAAGTATTAGTGGTGGAATATGATGTTATAACACCAAGAAACTACTAAAGACCACATGACCAGGACTCCATTGTAACATCCCCTGATGTTATACCTGTGATGCATAGAAGCTTTCACTGCTGTTGCATCTTATCATATTAGCTATAGCATTTCCAGATATTTAAGCCACTAGTGACACTGCATTCTAGTTGGGACATCCGTTGGGTTATCAAACATATCACAGATTAATGGTAACACTGCCTTCATTCTTAAGGGTTGCAACCTGGTAATAGCTATGCAATCACCCAAGGATCTTCTGGGAACCCTTGCCCCAAGGTCTGACAACAATTATGCCTTCTACATTAGGTGTTAGATATTAGAAGAAAGACAGAGCATTGTTGCAAAAGTATGATGTTATCAAGAACTTGCAAGAGTAGTCCTGGAGCTCTCATATAGAAAGTCCCCCCAATGCACAGTCCTTTCCTTATTCCTGCAGACCTTATAACTATCCTAGTCCCTTTCCTTTATCTGATACCTATGGTTTAGCCCTATACCAAGATCTTTGGTTATCCGCTGGGTTGGTTGGGTTGTTTGGCAGTGTAGCATAACTCATTGGTTCTGCAACACTTGGATTAGGCTGCTTACCAGCCTGCAACCAGAAGAGTGCCACCTTCCCCATCTGAGAACCTTTTTTTTATGACTTCACAGAAGACTTGAAATATACCTGCATCCACCATCACACCAAAATTCAGATTCACGTTGGTCCTTATGAGGCCATACAATAGTGTGGCTGCAGAGCCATTAGAATACTGTCTGTTGAGCCCTCTGCTCTGAATGCCATGATTACTGGAATCTAGAGTGTGTCCAGCTACAAAACCTTCAATGGATTAATCTTTTCTTCACAGACCCATCAGTGCATTCCTCTTATAACACTCATTCAATATTATGTCCTGCACTGTGATCTTTTCCATAAATCAAAGTCACTTCTTTATTCGAAGAAGCTTATTAGAAAATTGGTTTAAAATCAAAATGCCTTGCTGAAGCCAAGGGTTATAGAGTACAGACCTTGATGGAATTGTGAAAGCAAGCTCCAAAAGAAGTCCAATATGAAGATTTGTTTCACACAAGACAAAGTGACACTTCATGTTCTCAAAGATAAGGAAGATAGAATTGAATAGAGGTTGGTCAACAGAGTCTACAAAACCTTAACAGGCATCAAACACATCCTTTGAGATGGTCAGGTTAATAAGACTGAATTGCATGTCATATTAGGCTTTCATTCAAGAACTGCTCATATTGCCACTCAAGAACTCTTCAGTTAGTACACTTATGATTGAGACACATCAAGCATTCATCCACAGGGTCTTTCAATGAAGCTTGGCCAATGAACTAAAAAGAATGGTTACTTAATTCTGTGGTAATATCAAGTCTTTTTACAAAGTCACTGCTCAAAAAGTTGTTCTGATAACAAGACGGTTAACAAAGTACCTCCTTAAGATTCTTTTCAACTGCATCTCTTCCTTTCCATTCCTGAATACTCCCTCATCGACATTTCCCCACCAATGACATTTACCTCTGACTTTCCTTGTTTTCCTTTACAGCTCCATTCTGAAACGACATTAAAACTTATCACAAGCAAGGACTAGAAAAGATGTACAAAGAAGATCCAAGAATTTTTTAGATTTAAGATGTGATGAAGCCATATGAAATGTTAGTTGAAGCTGAAGATATCTGACTGTGCAATGCCTACAGAAAGTTCAGATTGAAATAGGACTCCAGATGGAATCATGAACCATAGCTTCAAAAAATCATGGATGAAGATATCAAAAGCCTAGGCACCCTGCTAGTATGGATAAGTCAAGTTGTGATGAAGAAATTTATTTCGAAGATTTTTGGAGCTTTCCTTTCCTAGTTAATGTTCAATGTGCACAGAACTCAAACATGCAACTCAAGGCCAAGGTATTCAGTTATCAAAGTCAAGAGGTGTCCAACACAATGTTAAACTGTTTTGTTGACACAATGTCTCTGTAAAGATCCTGGAATGATCAGAAACTTAGCCAAGATCCTGAACACGATTTAAAACTATTTACCCTAGTATCTGAACAAGTACAGAAACTGTCATAGACAATTCACACAGTCTCTAAACATGAAAGTTTTCTTCAAGGTTCAAATTGTCTAATCATCTGGTGTATGGTTATTCAGTTTTAATAAAGTGAGGTCACAAGACTATTTGTTGAAGAAACAGTAAGGCCTACAATGGAAAAAAGGATCAGATTGAGAAAAAGACATGACCAAAATGTTGTTAAACTTTTCTAGTGGTCATAACAAGATGATCATTAGAATCTGAACATATTTAGAAACTGTTTACTCCCCAACTTTGAACTCAGTTATTAAAACTGTTCCAACAATCTGCCTCATTGTTAAACTGGGAAATTGCATCTAAGGTATATGGTTTAGGGCACTGGTTATTCATTCGCAAGAAAGTGAGGCCCCTGCTGAAAGACTCAATGAATCAAGGATTGCAATTGTCTTGAAGAGATGTTAAAGACTTTCTGGTGGTTGTTCACTCAATGATCATTAGTTCTAACTATTGAACAGAAATATAGTCAACATTTGGCACAGTCATTAAATGTCATGGTTCCTGAGATGAACAGAAACTCATTTGTTCCTAAATAAGAATTGAAAAGGTTTATTTTCTTTTTGTTTTCTCTTTTTCTTTTAGAAAACATTCAAGATCAAGAATAAGATTAAAGTACAAGATATTTCTTCATTACAACTAAAGTCTCATTGACTATCAAGGCTTTCAATTATTCAAGATTGAAAACCACTCCTCAATTATGTTCCTATTTTTACTCTTGCTGTGTTCTTGTCAAAAATCAGAAAAGAAATATACAAAAATATAAAAGAAGAAAAGTTCTCTCAGCTCAGACATGAGGATAAACATGTTCTTTCTGAAAAACCAATTGCAGAGATAACTTCAAAGCTTTCTATGTAGACTGCAATGTCTATAAACTATGGTATAATCTGAAATGATTTAAAACTATCTAGATCAGCATATTGATAAACTGCCTAGAGTCTGGAAAGACTATAAACTATCAAACCAATCAAGTTGGCAAGATCAGTATCCAGCAGTATCCTCTGTCACCACTCAGGTCATCCTAGATGTTTGGATTTTCTCCTAGAACATCAATTCAGAAATCCCCACCCTCTCTCTCATTCAAGCATTAAGGAAAAAGTATTTTCAAGACCACACAAGATGCTAGGAAAAAGTTATTCATCTCTATGGAGAAGTGAGGCTCAATCTGAAGCTCAAGTAAAGTCAAGAAAAGAAGAAGTACCCTGTGTTCCCACACTTTGCAAGAACCATCTTGTCCTTTCACTCCTCAATCAGATAGGTGAAGCTCAAAGGAAGTAGTAGCCAGTCAAATGGTGAAGCCAGTGAGAAGTAGTAACCTTGAAGATCTACTTCCTGGGATATAGAGAAAGCTGCCATTGATGATATATCAAGAACAAGTCAAAGTATTCAAATAAGTTCTTCAAGTTCAAGATATCATCTGAATCTCCAGTCTAGCTAGAGACCTTAAAGCAATGCATTTGTCTAGTCAAAGACTTTAAACTATGGAATCATTTATGGAATCAATGATGATGCTATTTGAGAATATCATGGTCATCTGTGATGAAGTATTTCGAAGTCCTCAGTATGACTATAAAGTGCTTTAGTCCTGGATAAGACTCTAAAAGATCTTAAATCTAAGCAAGTCTTTAAAAGGTTCCTTGTCCCTTTGGTTTCATGAGTTGGCAGATCACTTAACTCTATCATTCTCTTATCTGATTTCTTTCTGTCAAAAGAAAAGTCTTATTGCTCTCCTTTTTGAGATTCTGCATTGAATTCTCCTTCACTTGCCCTTCACAGAAAAGTCCTAAACATGACACAAAAACTGTTTAGCTCTTTCTCTTGGTTTTATAGGTTTTGGCAAGAAGATCCTCAAAACCCTTCCATGTCTTTTGTCATATGCTTTCCATCAAAATATATGGAATTCTATTCACCTTCCTTTCCAGCCATACATGGAATTCTAGTTTCATTCGCCTCAAGTATAGAATTGGGTCTTAAGAGTAACTGAAATGTCTTGGATATTCATTCTTGAGTTAGCCCTCAAGTGCTGCTTTCCATCAATGATTGCCTTATCTGCCCAGTCCCCTTCCACCACCCTTTATGATTGAATGGTTGACAGTCCTTAATTGGATGTTGATTGTTCTATTCACGACTTGCATAATTCAATACACAATTCTCCCTGATCTTTGGATGTCTGGAATCCATCCTAGAGACAGGGGAAGTGTTACAAATTGTGTACGATATTTAGTATTATAACTGCATGCATGCACTGCATGAGTACTTCTCATGACCTTTCCCTGATCACATGACCTCCCTCATTTCCTTCACATCTTCATGTCTTTACCCTGTCACATCTTCACATCTCACATTCTCTCCCTTCACAACATCATGACCACACTGATCACTCTTTCATTCTGATCAACTCATCTTTCTCATCTCTGTCATTCCCTCCAATTGGTATGATTACTCTCACAAACCCTGCAGAACCCTTGATGGGATCTCTGCCACAATCCATCCCCTAATCAGTCACATCTTGTGATTGATCTCTCATCTTAGATTAGTCCCTGCACTTCATCTCCACTTCTTCCATTCTGATAGATGAAGTTGCCTAACCTTTCATTCATGGACTACACCCTTTACCTTATTGTCCTATAGCATTAATACTGTTATACCCTAGACCCAGTCACAGCTTGGTCTGTGCACATTCCTGTAATGTATATAAGGGGTTATGAGTACAGGCTGTTCCCCTAGCCTAATCCACTTGTTTCCTCCTCTCCTACTCTGCCTACCAAGGTGGCCTAGTGATGAGTACAAGTAAGGGACATTATTCACCTACTGGTCCTTCATTGAATCCCTAGGAGTGAGACTGTCTGAAGATAAAGCTAACTCCCATCCTCCCCTTTTTATTGTATTATTGTATCATCCTAGTGACACCATACCACCGAACTTATGGCCAGCTAGCAAGCTCGTTCCCCAACAATGTACAAAACCCAGTATCAAGTAGAATGGAAGACATTCATTGGAAGAACCCTTATACCAAGAAACTACTAAAGACCACATAACCAGAACTCCATTATAATATCCCCTGATGTTATACCTGTGATGCATAGAAGCTTTCACTGCTGTTGCATCTTATCATATTAGCTATAGTGTTTCCAGATATTTAAGCCACTAGTGACACCACATCCTAGTTGGGACATCTGTTGGGTTATTGAACATACCATGGATTAATGGTGACACTGCCTTTATTCTTAAGGGTTGCAACCTGGTAATAGCTATGCGATCACCCAAGGACCGAAACCCTTGCCCCAAGGTCTGACAATGATTATGCCTTCTACATTAGGTGTTAGGTATTAGGAGGAAGACAAAGCATTGTTGCAAGAGTATGATGTTATCAAGGACTTGCAAGAGTAGTTCTGGAGCTCTCATATAGAAAGTCCCCCCAATGCACAGTCCTTTCCTTATTCCCGCAGACCTTATGACTGTCCTAGTCCCTTTTCTTTATCCAACACCTATGGTTTAGCCCCATACCAAGATCTCTGGTCATCTGCCAGATTGGTTGGGTTGTTTGGCAGTATAGCATAACTCATTGATTCTGCAACAGCCCCATGGCTTGACTATGATTATGCTAGTCTCATAGGAGCTAGTATTAGGAGGATGTATACTAGGTGCAATAGTTCTGGTAATACTGATGATGCAAAAGTTCATCAAGATGTTGATGATCACTCTTTCCTCACTTTCTGATTCCCCTCTCTGCTGTTCAGCATTCTTTCCTCCATGACTCTCTAGGATTCTCTTGGTGATGCCAGATCGCCTGATGGATTATAGGTGATGGATAATAGGCAGGGTTATAGTGTTTCTCTGATCGCTCAACAGAAATGTGATGGAGTAAAGGAAGGACAAGATGATCACATGACCAGGGAAGGAATAAAGAATAGATAATCATACCCATGCACTAACACAAAGTATGCAGGGTGTAGTCATGCACACACTTGATGACACAAAGTACAAGGTGTGGTTGCAATGTCATAACAACCCCTAGATAAGCCTTCTTCTCCTCACTTCAGGTATTCTTGTTGATGTTCAGATGTGTCCTGTGGGTCCTTAGGTCACTCCTCCAGATCCTCAGCATTGCTAGATGGTGCCCTTGCATGTGCATTGCATCTGGGAAATCTGAAGTCAAAAATCAGATCTCTAATGTGCTCTCTTCAAGCTTAGCATTCTGGGGCTCAACTTGTTATCACACAGGCTTGTCAGGTGGTAGAAATGGTTCATGGAGATCTCTGGGTGCATTGTCTTCGCCTTGTGAGGTGTACTAACTGCTTTCTTCAGCTTTCATCCCCAGTTGCCTCTGCTTAGGCATGGCTTACCCTCTTCTTTTCAATCAACACACTACAACACATTCTTGGGTCCTTCCCATCATCCTGCATGTTCCAGTGTGGTTTTCTAGCTCCTTTATCACCACCTGAATTCATACAGTTGAGCATGATGCTCTTATCTGGTCTGGTTTCAGCATCTTTACTCAGTTTGACCTCTATATGGTTCAGCTTGTTCTGTACACACATATAGCATTGCTGAGTGCTTTATTCCTTGTCTGGTAACTCATTTGGGTGGTATTCATCATCACCCATTGTTGTTGCAGAGCTTTTCAATGCTCTTGATGTTCTCTTGACTTCTTCAACCTCTGTCTCAGCCCTCACCTCACCTGCTCCTTCATCTAGGCCTTCTGGCTGGTCAGGGGGCTCTGGGCTTGTTTGGGTGATGTTCATTGTCACCTGGCATGTCCCCAGGGTCTCCAGATTGTGTCAGCTTCTCATTGCCATCATCTTCAATCTGACTTTTGTATTCTTGCAGGATTTTCAGGGTGCATGTCCAATATTTGTTGTCATCATCCTTGTGTTATGCTTGGCCTTGGGTAAGGATGAGTGTAGCCCTTGAAAAGGCCCTAAGTCTAGAGACAGGGGTTCTGAAGCATACTCAAGGGAGTTCTGCACTAGAGCAGGGGGTTAGGCTGGTGCTGAGAGGTTTTCTGGGGACTGGGGGACTTAGGGAACCTTGAAAGTGATCAAGCAAACTATGTTGCAAGGTAACTATGCTAACACAAGGGAGAACTAAGCTAAGGAGACATATAGTACAGTGCCTGCTTTATATATGTCTCAGAAATGTGCAGACCATGATTGATGGTGTTGGAATAACAAGTGCATACACAGCCTGGACTATGACCAGCTCAACTAATCACTGGTGCACATATGGCTCATTGTGCCACCATTCCTTCAATCCATGGACCATATGGACAATTTCATAGCCTCTCTTGCATAGTTACCCTTTTCCATTATTCCTGTGTCTGGAGCTCTACCAGCCTTCTTATATTTCCTTTTGGATAGTATTCAGTCAGTTCATATATAAGATGTGTATTTCACATTCAAGCACCTCAGTCCATTACACTGTGCAATGACTGAGGTGAGCTACAGACATTTACTTTATTAGTTACACCTTGAACTAACTTGTATATAGTTCATATCTCTATAGGTGAATATACTCAGTCCATTACACCATGCAATGACTGAGTTCATATCTTTATAGTCATGCACTTGCATTACCTTGATCAAGTCCTAATTTCTACAGAGGGCTGGTGTAGAAAAGAATGATACTATGGTAGTGAATAGGGATCTACCTGTCAAGCTAAAATGGTTCACCTGTCAAGGTGGAGTGTTTGACAGCTGTTGTTGAGTGACCAGAGAAACACTATACTCTGCCTATCTTCCATCACCATAATCCTTTGGGCAATTTGGCATCAACAACTGAATCCTAGAGAAGTTGTGGAAGAAAGAATGCTGAACAGCAGTGAGGGAATTGAGAGTGAGGAGAGGGTGATCTTCAACATCTTGATGAACTCTTGCATCATTAGTATTACCAGGACTGTTGCACCTAGTATGCATCCTCCTAATACTAGCTCCTATGAGACTAGCATAATCATGAGCAAGCCATGGGGTGAGGAGTCAGGCTCTTGGATAATCATATGGCTATCTTCAGGTTGCCATCCTTGAAAGCTGGTCAGGGGTGCCACCCCATCTTGGGGTGCTACACACAGTCACCCAATGAGATCATCTCTGAGGCTGCAGCCAGGGTGAAACAACTATAAATACCATTCATCAATATGATAAGGACAACTGGCAGTATATGCCTATGATGTCTGCAGGTATAACATTGTCTTGACAGTTGTGATAACATCTTGAGTCACATAGGTTTTTCACAAAGTATTGAATGTCTTTACAAACATTGTTTGTTAGGTTGTTTTGACCAGGTTCTGTCTTGACCAGATTCTAAGCTTGCATGACCACACAGTAATAAATAGAAAAAGTGAGGAGGGAAGGATAAGACAGCATCCAAGCAATGCCTCACTCCTGGGCAGTTCAAAGATCAGGCAGGCAAATAGCTACTCTGTTACTTGTTATGGCTTAAATGTCACTAGGCCACCTTTGCAGGCAGGGTAGGTGAGGTAAACAAGTGGATTTGGCTGGGGGAACACCAGCCCTTGCATAACCCCTTATATATGGTACAAGAAGGTGCACAGACCATGCTGTGACCTGTGGTCTAGGGTATATGACATTAATGCTACTGAATAGTAAGATTAAAGGGTTTAGTTCATGATGCAAAGGCTAGGCAGAATCCTAAGAAGATCAGAATGGAAGAATACCTGCAGAAAGTAATGTAATGGAAAGATCATCACAAGATGTGAATGATCAGGAATGTAATCATGGCAGAAATCCCATCAAGGGTTCTATAGGGTCATAATCTAGATAATCAATCTAGATGAGAAGTCATACTGATCAGGAAAGTGCAGAGATGAAAGGAATGGAAGATGCATCACAAGTATGCACCAACCATGAGGATGTGGGAGGAGATCTAGATGATCAGTGTGAGGTCATGAGAATCATAAGAGAAAGGAAGAGGGGTTAAGATGTGATCACTGTGATGGAGTGATGATGTGAAGGAGGAATGGAGTAATCACATGACCAGGGAAGTTATGAGTCATAAAGTGCAATCCATACACTAGAGAGGTCATTACACCAGTGCTAACACAAAATATACTGTGTGGTATTTGTTATGACATTGCATGCATACTTGTGCACACTCACAAATACCACCTGCATACTTTGTGTTAGTGCAGTGTAATGACCTTTCCTAGTGCACTTGTTGCACTTAACACTCTTATAACTTCCCTGGTCATGTGATTACTCCATCCCTTCTTCACCTTGTCACTCCATCACAGTAATCATATCTTAACCCCTCTTCTTTCCTCTTATAATTCTCATGACCACCTAACTAATCATCTTAGATCCTCCTACATTTTCAAAGCATCCTTGCCTTCCTCATCTCCACCCTTATTTTTCAATCAGTATAATCACTTATCAAGATCACATCTTGATTATAACCCTGTAGAACCCTTGATGGAATTCCTGCCATAATCTCCCTCTTGATCATTCACATCTTGTGATGATCTTTCCTTTACATTAAAGCCTGCAGGTATCCTTTCATTCTGATCTTCTTAGGATTGTTATGAATTTGTGTACAATACACTACAACTACTGCACTATGACTGCTTGCTTGCATGCATAAGTGTCATGATTACTCATTCCTGATCACGTGACCTCTTCTGTCCCTTCACATCTTCATGCATTCATCCTGTCATGTCTTCACATCATCACACTCTCTCCCTTCACATTGTCACAACCTCACTGATCAATCTCTTATCTTGATCATCTCACCTTCTTTATCTCTGCCATTCCCTTTGATTGGTATGATCATTAATTGAGATTGCATCTTGATCATGAACCCTGCAAGATCCTAGATGGATCTCTGCCATGATCTCTTCCTTGATCAGTCACATCTTGTGATCAATCTTCTCTTTACATTACTTACTACATTTTCATATCTGCTTCTTCCATTCTGATATATGAGATGCCTAACCTTTGCCTGCAGAACTATACCCTTTACTCTATCATCCAATAGCATTAATACTGTATATCCTAGATCTCAGTCACAGCTTGGTCTGTGCACTTCCTGTACTTGTATATAAGAGGTTACAACAAGGGCTGTTTCCCTAGCCTAATCCACTTGTTATCTTCTCTCCTACCCTGCCTACCAAGGTGGCCTAGTGATAAGTGCAAGTAAGGGATGTTATTCACCTACCAGCTCTTCACTGAGTCCCTAGGAGTGAGATGTCTGGAGATAAAGCCACTCCTCCCCCTCTCCCCTCTTATCAATCCTTCATCAGTACCTCACACCACCAAACTGCCAATGTCAGGCCAGCAAGCCAACTTGTACCTCATCTAGTTTAGAACCCAGAACCTATGAAAGTACAGAAACCATTCATTGGAAGATACTGAACCAAGATAACAATCAAATCCACATGACAAGGAACTCTCATCATAACATTCCATGATGTTATACCTGTGGATCATAGAAGCTCTCACTGCTGCTGATCCTTATCATATTAAGAGATATAGATACTGATAACTTAAGCCATGAGTAGTACTGCACTCTTGTTGGAACACTGTTGGGGTTATAGAACATATCCACAGTTTATAATGACACCACCTTTGTTCTCAAGAATGACAACCTGGTAAACAGTCATGTGATTACCCAAGGACTGGAACCCTTGCCCCAAGGTCCAACAACAATTATGCCTTTGATGCTAGGTCTTAGGTATTAGGAGGAAGACAGAACCCTAGTGCAAGAGTCTAGTGGTTATCAAGGACTTGCAAGAGTAGTCCTAGAGCTTTTGTATAGAAGTCTCCTCGATGCACAGCCCTTTCCTCTATCCATATTCCCTTGCTGTCCTAGCACCATCCCTCATGTCTGACATCCTATGGTTAAAGCCCCATACTGAGATCTCTGGTCATCTGCCAGGTTGGTTGGGTTGTTTGGCAGAATAGTGTAACTCTTTAGTTCTGCAACAAGAATCCTGCCTAATCTTTATCTTATGGACTAAACCCTTATATCTTATCTTCCAATAGCATTAATTACTCTATATTCTAGACTCAGTTACAGCTTGGTCTGTGCACTTTTCTGTAATGTATATAAGGGGTTGTGCAAGGGCTGTTGTCCCCTAGCCAAATCCACTTGTTCACCTCTCCTACTTTGCCTTAATAGGTGGCCTAGTGATGTTTAAGGAACAGCAAGTAAAAGAGTAGCTATTCATCCACCCAGTCTTCAGACTGCCTGGGAGTGAGGCATTGCTCAGATGCAGTCTCACCTCTACCCCTCACCCTCTTTTATTTATTACTGTGTGGTCATGCTAACTCAGGACTTGGTCAAGATGGAACCCAGTCAAGACAACCTGAAAGATGTTTTTTGTGAAGGCTTCTACCTTTGTGGAAAACCTACATGACGCAAGATGAATCACTAGTCAAGCAGATGTTATATCTGCAGGCATCATAGGCATATGCTGCTGCTTGCCCTTATTATATTAATGCATTATCTATTAGTATTTCTACTTGTCCACAAACTTGTAAAAGATTCTATTGGGTACTATATGTAGACCCCAGGATGGGGTGGCATCTCTGACCAGCTTTCAAGAATGGCAACCTAGAGATAGCCACATGATTACCCAAGACCTGGACTCCTTACCCCAAGAGTCAACCATGATTATGCAGCATTTGTAGAATGTCATATTAGAAGAATATATACTAGGTGCAATAGTTCTAATAACACTAACAATGCAATAGTTTGCCAAGGAGTTAAAAATCACCCTTTTCTTCCATCTAATTCTCTCTCTGCTGTTCTAGCATTCCTCTTCCCCACTTATGATTCAAGCTCCATAGAGATAATGTCAGATTGCCCAACAGGTTATGGTAATGAAGATAGGCAGAGTATAGTGTTTCACTTTAGATTGCTCAACAGTATTCATGGTGGTGCAAGTATACATGCAATGTCATAACAGTAGAGAAATGAAAGAGCAGATATGAATGCAGGAAGTAATGTAGAATGGAAGATCAATCACAATGTGTGACTAATCAAGGATGGGATTATGGCAGAGATCCATCTAGAATCTTACAGAGTCATAATTAAGATGAGATATCCCAATGAGTGATCATACCAATCAGAGGGTAAAGATGGAGATGAGAAAGATAAGGTGATTGAAATGGAAAATGATTGATGTGAATTGTGAAAGGTGTGAAAAGGGATAAAAGATGTGAAGAGAGATAAGAGATGTGATGATGTGACAGGTGATGGCATGAAATATAAAGGGATGATGAGTGGTCATGTGATCAGGGATGTGTCATGAAGTATGCACTCATGCAACTCATGCAAGCACTTATAGCAGTCATTGTGCAAGTATTGTACAACATTTGTAATACTCTTGCAGCAAGATCCACATTCTTTTAATATCATATTCTATAAGTATGGCATAATCATGTTCAGCTCTTGGGGTGAGGAGTCTGAGCCTTGGGTAATCACATGGCTATCTTCAGATTGCCAACCTTGAAAGCTGATTCTCAGGGTGCCACCCTATTCAGGGTTTCACACAGTCTACCACTGGATCTTTCTCAAGTCCATAGACAAGGAGGTTCAACTAATAAATAACATTCTGTTAATATGATAAGAAAAGCCAGTAGCATACATCTATGCAACCTGCAGGTATTACATTATCTTGAGGTTGTGATAACTGTTATGAATTTGTGTACAAACTCTGCACTATGACTGCTTGCTTGCATGCATGAGTGCCATGACATCATACTTCCCTGATCACATGACCTCTTCATCCCTTCACATCTTCACTCCTACACCTTGTCACATCTTCACATCTTCACATCTCTCCCTTTACTCTTTCATGACTCACACCAATCACATTTTCCATTCTGATCTTAATATCTTCCTTCATCTTCACCCTTACCCTTTGATTAGTATGATCACACATTGAGATAGCATCTTGATCATAACCCTGCAAGATCCTAGATGGATCTCTGCCATAATCTCTATCTTGATCTTTCACATCTTGTAATTGATCTTCCATCTTATATTACTGCCCTGCATTCATATCCACTCTTCCATTTCTTCACCATATGAATGCCTAACCTTTTACTCATGGACTATACCCTTTACCCTAGATACCTATAGCATTAATCCCTCATATCCTAGACCTCTAGTCATAGCTTGGTCTATGCACATTCTTGTAATGTATAAGTAGAGGAATTATGACAAGGGCTGTTTCCTGTTGTGGATCTGAAGAGATATGCTACTCTGCCAACTAACCCAACCAACCTAGCAGATGACCAGGAATGATATGATGAATCCTTAAGATATGAGATCCAGATAAAGAGAGTGCTGGACAGCAGGAAAAGGGAAAACAGATAAAGGAGAGGACTGAGTTGGGTTGTCTTCATATATGAACTCCAGAACTACTCTTGCAAGTCCTTGATAACCATAGTACTCTTGCAACTAGGTTCTGGCTTCCTTCTAATACTAATACCCTATGATACTAGCATAATCATGTTCAGCTCTTGGGGTGAGGGTTCCAAGCCTTGAGTAATTATATAGCTGTTGACCAGATTGCTATCCTTAAGAATGAGAGCAGTGTCACCATAGATATGTGGGTCTGTACAATAACCCCAACATATGTTTCAACTAGGAGTGCAATGTCACTAGTGGCTTAAATATCTATAGTCCATGGTGCATTAATATGATAAGATCCACATGGCAATGGTAGCCTCTTGGGATCACAGGTATAACATAGGGGAATGTTACAATAATGATTTCCATCACATGAGTTTAATTGTTATCTTGGTTTGTTATTTTCCAATGAATGAGTTCCATACTTTCTTAGGTTCTGGGTTCTGAACTAGATGTGGTATGAGTTGGCTCACTGGCCTGACATTGGTGGTTCAGTGGTGCAAGGGACTGACAAAGGAACAATAAGAGGGTAGAGGGGGGGAGTGGCTTTATCTCCAGATGTCTCACTCCTAGGGACTTAATGAAGAGCCAGTAGGCAAATAACATCCCTTACTTGCACTTATCACTAGGCCATCTTGGTAGGCAGGGTAGGAGAGGAGGTAACAAGTAAATTAGGCTTGGGAAACAGCCTGTACTCATAATCTCTTATATATGTTACAGGATAGTGCACAGACCAAGCAGTACACTAGGGTCTAGGATATATGTGATTAATGCTATTGGCTATAAGATATCAAGGGTTAGGTCCATAAGGGAAACATTAGGCACTTTATATATCAGAATGGAAGAATGGATATGAAAATGCAGGGAATAGGGTAAAGGGGATGATTGATCACAAAATGTGATAATTGAAGAAGGGGATCATGGTAGAGATCCATCTAGGATTTTGCAGGGTTTGTGAGAATGATTATACCAATCAGAGGGAATGATGGAGATGAAGAAGGGATTGAGATTGAAATGGAAAATGATCAGTGTGAAGGTGTGACAATTGTGAAGAAGTGAAGAGGTGAAAAGAATGTGATACACATGAAGGGTCAGGGGTGTGATTGATGTGAAGGGATAGAGTGGTCATGTGATTAAGGATTGAATAATCATGATACTCATGCATGCAAGCAAGCAGTCATGGTGCAGGATTCATACATGTTCATACACAAATTTGTAACATTTCCCCAGCCTAATCCACTTGTTAGTACCTCTTCTACCCTGCCTCTTAAGGTGGCCTAGTGATGTCACAAGTAAAGGACTGTTATTTGCCTACCCACTCTTTATTAAGTGCCTAGGAGTAAGATATTGTTGCAGATCTGAAGAGATACACTACTTTGCCAAACAACTCAACCAATTCAGCAGATGACCAGATAAACATTATGAGGCTTGAACCAAGATGTTGGATAAAGAAAAGGTGCTAGGATAGCAAAGGGATTCAGAAATGAGAAAAGGGCTATGCATTAGGGAGACTTTTATATATGAATATCAGAACTACTCTTGCAAGTCCTTTCTAATACTATACTCTTGTAATAGTATTCCAGCTTCCTCCTAATACTAGTATTCTGATGATGCTAGCATAATCATGTTTGGCTCTTGGGGTGTGGGTTTCAAGCCTTAGATAATTGCATGGCTATTTACCAAGTTGCCATTCTTGAGAATGAAGTTGGTGTCATTATAGATTTGTGGTATATTTAATAACCCAATGGATGTTCTGACTAGGACTATTGTGTCACTAATGGCTTAAGTTATTGTTACTATCAAACTAATATGATAAGATCCTACAGCAGTAAGAGCTTCTAAGAATTGCAGATATATTATCAGGAACATTACAATAATGATTCCATTACATGATCTTTAGTACATTACAGGTTCAGTTGTCTTCCAAGAAATGTCTTTTGTACTTTCATAGGTTCTGGGTTCTGAACTTGTTGTGAACTTATATGCTTCCTTGAACACTTTTTCACTTTTCTTTATCTTATCTTTTGATCTTATCTTTTTCATCTTATCTTCTTCATCACATGACTAGGTCAGGTGACAGATCACATGATTGATCACATGATCAGGTCTAGACCAATGACATCATGCCTGCAGGTTGCCTCATGAGCATAGCCTATTTAATCTTTATTTATGAAAGAAGTCTTCTTTTAATTTCTGTCACTTTTTTCCTTCTCTTTCATTCTGATGCCTCAAGGCATTAATCTCCATTACTTCTTTTTCACACCTTATCTATGATGTCATCTGGTCTGTGCACACTATAGAGTAGTATAAATACAGGGTCTACTTTTGACTGATGCTCCTTAGTCTAATCCATTTGGTCACTTGCCTCCTAGTGTGGTTAAGACCTAAGAATACTACTCCCCTTATCCATCATATCTTC
>JBBPJS010000320.1:0-18433 GCA_038088835.1 Singerocomus rubriflavus
TCGGGTTGGGGACAGAGCAATGCCGACATTCGCCTGAGGACATCTAGACATAATCTAGGCTCTTCACCATTCAACCAATCCAAAACCCGATCGTCAACAGAACCGCTTTCTGGGAGAAGAGCCTTGCCCAGCTGTTCCAGGATGACATTAGAAGCAATGACGATCTTCTCCAGTTGGAAACTTTCGACAGTTCTGTGGCCTGTATACTTGACTAGTGCATCAGAAACTGCTCGCGAGACGGACGCAATGTCGACCAGTGTTTTTCGTGCGAGGTTCATAGTGGGTGAGAGAAAGGTCCAATGGGGCCTAAAGTCAGCAATAGCATGGGAACTCAGCAAAATGACTGCACTGCGAGGATTTTACAGTATATACAGTATTAACCACTGATGGCCACGGTGATGCGTCTATAGAATCTCTTCGCGCTCTCTGACGTCCTCATCTTCATAAGAAACAAGGCACCTCACACGTTTACATAGCATGATCACTTGGTATACTCCCTTTCCTGCCCTATCCAAAGGCTAGCAAAAAACACCGTCCGATCAGCTTATGGATATCAATCGAACTTGTCGAACTCTACTTATAATCCTCTCTATCTTCCATAATATATTTTACACAGGATAACGTCTGACGTACTTGCATGCTTGATTCTGTGGAGTATGGAATCTCGGACCTGTTCGTTAGTATCCAGAATTTCGGATCGTGAAACATTTCCGTTAGAGTTCTCTATTGTAGAAACTATTGTAGGTGGCGAGGTTGACAGGTTATGATAACATGCCTGTATCAGGCGACGCGTCACACGAAGAGAAGGAAGTTGTGACACTCTCGATCACATGAAGGAATATCACGTTCTTGTCGTGCTGCATGCCCTCTGTTCGCCGAGACAATGTTTGTCACCACCATTAGTAGTCGGACCATAATCTCGAGCTTGTGGAGTTGTTATGTGATAGACCCATCATCAATGGCATGACAATTATCAGTGTCAAGGATGCATATTATGGTGTATACCTACCCTTGCATATTCTTGCTCTCCGATGTCTGTGAGTACCCAAAGTCCATCATTTCGTCCATGAGCTCATATATGATCACAAAGTTATCCAGTACAAATTATGCCTCGAGTTCCTTGAGGTATTCTATGAGGACCCGTGTTAAATTATGCAAGAATATGACCTTGGCTGTGTTGGAGTTTCATTTCGATAGTGCAAGGGCTACACTAGTACATCAGACAGAAATTCAGAAAGACGCCATGCAAGTTAAAAATGGACCGCACGATATAGGTTCGAATGTGGAGTTAACGGCTTGGATTGAGAGGCGGGGTGTCCCCTATTGGCCTTGTTCGATATGGAGAATAAGCGGAAGGAAAGGTTCGATGTACGACAACGTGAGATTGTCCTTGTAAGAGGGTTGAATAAACGACTTTTCTTCGAAGTCGAAAATTGCAATGAGAAATGGCATAACGTGCCAACACTGGCCAATCTAAACAACACTTGGGCTTAAGGTCTGCAGTGCAGAAACGTCAAGCATTGAATGAGACAAAGAAGCGCATCTACCTCTCCTAATAATTGCAGCAAGGCTGTTTTGTGCAGTTGAAAACGAACTGTTAGGTTCTATATGGAATGGACACAGATTACGAGCACGGTGGTATAGCAGCTGTCGACTGTACTGTGTGCCGCCCATCGGATCCTTTGCTGGATGGAGAAGAGCGGGTCCCACGGTGGCCCGTGACCGCCGTGGGGACCGCATGGCAGCGCAGAAGCGCGGGCGGCCCGAAAACAGCCCGTCGTGCCCGCCCCACCTTTGGTAGTGTACCCGTCCCAGGGTAACGCTGCTACGGGCCCATGGCCTAGCGGGTAGGAAGCCTCCCTCCCTACCATTCGTGGTTCCCCCCTCGGCAACCAATGCAACCCGGCTCGCGCTCCTCGCATCGCCCCTAGTGCACGTGAGCTTAGCCTACTCCTGTCTTGAGTCCCACATTGGTAGCTGCCTAAAGTGGACGTGGAGGCAAGCAGTTGGGGTAGCAGTAGTCCCCTGATGAGAGCTTTTGCTGGCTCGAAACTGCGACCCACCCTGCAATGCCTTATCTGCCCCTGCTCCACCGTAGATGGCCTGGGTTTCGCACACCCCCATTGTCCGACCCTGATCTTCGGAGACTGGGTGCCCGACGGATGAGTAAGCAGATGGACGGCCCGCGTGCCCCCTCTTTCCACACACAGTCCATGCACCATGGCCCTTCAGGCCATAGTCCCCCCACATTTTAGATAAAGCTGAGAGTGAGTGTGCTGTGGTAAATGAACGGATTCGAACCACGATGGGAACACAGTGAGGATACCTGGACCGCGGACCAGTACGAGCATGTATGGCACCATAGGTGCATGCAACTGTTTGTGTGCGCGCCGCGTTCCAGCACTGTATCTCATGCACTGTTTGTGCGTGGTGCATGCATTGTGTTCAGTATCATGTGCATGCTGTGTTCCAACAATTATTCCCACCACATTCCATGCTGTATCTCATGCAACTGTCTGTGTGTGATGTGCACATTGTGTTCAAAGTCACATGTGTGCTGTGTTTCCATTCTGCCTGCTGCATTCAGTTTGCCACATTCAGTCTGCTGTGTTATCATGGCTTCAACTCAAAAGTCAGCTCCAAGTTGGAGTCAATCCAATCTACATTACTAGGCTATTATGTAGTCAATAGTGTATATTCTTTCTACTACTGGTCACTTATAGTTCATGAATCAAAACAATATATATTTAACTATCTAAGTATAAGAGACTATATGTAGATAAGGTATAAGTCATTGAATGGCATCATCATGGTGTTATGCTGCCACATCATCATCAGGTGGTGGTGTTGCATAATCTAAAAATAAAAAGACAAAAGACAAACTGTTCAATATAATGCTTTGTTGAGTGGTCCTGATTTTAGTTTTGAGCACAGTGATACAAATGATGGATGAGAGAGTAGAATGAGGATAACCCTCAATGGCCTCACTTTGCAGGTTGCAACAATTAACCAAGTGGATTAGGCTAAGGGGATTTAGCCAAAAACACCCCATATTTATACTATACAAGTCTGCATATACAAGTAATGTCATAGATAAGAAATACCAAAAATAGAAAGAAGAGATGGAAATGAGTAACATGAGTCAACATGTGTTGACCATGAGTTATGGAAATGAGAAAGAAGTTAGCCTTGAATCAACAGGTATCAAAAAGTATCAGCACAACTTATTCATGAGGTGTGACTTGAGAAGAAGTAAAAGAGTGAAGAGTGAAATAAAAGTCTAGACTAAGTCACATGACAATGAGTCATGTGATCTGAAAAGTAAAGTAAAATGTGAAAAAAAAAATAAGTCTAATATATAGTGTGTAACACTTCCCTCTTTTTAAGACTTGCAGACAAGTCAGATTTTCATATTTACTAAACAGAGCATGAAAGAATATTTCAGAGACATGCAAAGGCCAAGGTGCTGAAGGATGAGCAATATAGTTGTCCCAGCCCTTCCAATGCACTAAATGTTACATATTGCCTTGGGCAAGACAATACGCAGCCCTTGAGACAACAAGTGAGACTATGAGTAAGACGAAGGGTTTCAAGAGACATAGCATATTGCTATCCCTTGGGGATTGTGTCTTGCTGCTTGAGCTGGAGACATGCAATGATGGATGAGTGAATAGCAACTAGATTGCTAGGGATACCGTGTACTAGCTGGTACAAGGGGGACAAAAGCTAAGTAGTAACTAGTATGGGGTTCAGGTTTATATATGTGGTTGTCTCATGCACGGGCCATCGTTAAGGGCTGGTGTGAGAGGCTATGACTCGTATCAAGGCAATAAATAATACAGGTCATGTGGTGCATGGAATGGAAGAGCGGAAGAAGAAGCACTGACTATGACTAGATAAGACCATATCTGGTAGTGCCTTCGCGTGATGTACAGAATGGAAGAGCAGAAAAAGAAGCATTGGCGATTACTGAGCAAAGGGTTAGGCATGTGACAAGAGAGAAAGACAGAACTGCATAGGGTTTATTAGTAGATGCGGCAGCATCTACTAGCTTAGTGTCTTTGAATACGGTGAAAAGAGAAAAAGATGTAATAGTACCCCCTTTGTAGGATACAAGTGTTCTTATGATGTATTCTTCAGGCCCAGCTGTAGCTCACAGACTTATGTACCAGTGACCCTGTTATGTTCCCATAAGCTACGTCATCATAGATGTCATCTCTGTAATTGACAATATCATCTCGTACCATGGAGGTATCTACAAACCTTAAGGGTGGAGGGTTGCACATGGTAGGGAATTGGGGTCTGGGACAAGGGTGACCATGTTATCTTGTGGTTCGGCAGATGGGTGAATTACAGAGAGATGGTGGGTTCGAGGAGTCATGGGAAGATGTAGATAGTGACGGAGGGGGCGATCGCATAGTAGTATGATCAATAGGGAGGATGGTGGATTGATGAAGGGAGCATCACTCTTGGGAGTGCCCTGGCCTCCATAGCATGCAGAATGGGCATTGGTAGACCAGGCAATTGACTCATATGTGTCCTAGGTGGTAACACTGGAAGCAAGCTTCATTGTATCGCAGATGGGACGGGGAAAGGACTACCCTTCCTTGGGCTCCAGTCTAGTATGTTTCAAGTCATTCAATGATCATCATCTCATTGAAGGTGAGTGGGAAGGAGGATGTGGATGGTGTCTTTACTAGGGTTGGTACAGAGTCAGTGTCGCTGTGAGGTAGGTTACAGAGATATTCGTCTAGCCCATCTAGGAATTCTCTGAACTCCATCTGATAGGCCATCACCAATAGGGAGTTTTCAAGGAAGACCGCAATGGATCCCATGACTGAGATTAGGAAGGTGCATATGGCATTGGAGTTGTCATGAGTGCAGGTGATGCCAGTGTGGAGTCGTTGGAGGGCTAGAAAGGCCGTGTATAGGAACTGCAATGGTGAGCCCATATCTAGATGGGCCTTGATTGATACAGAGAGTTGTGCATCTTGGGTGAATGCCCATATACAGAGGGCATAGTTTATGTCATGGCAGCCACTATGCATCCTGTGGGCATATATAGGTAAGTCTATGAAAAGGACTCCACTTCACAAAGGAGAGAGAGAAGCATAATTAGAAGTAAAGTCTGTTGCCTCCTTATGAGTGGGGAGGCTGGTCAAAGATGTAGGGTTCTCTGGAGCAGGAATATATAATGGTGGCATATCAACATTTGCTCGAGATTGGGGAAGTTCTTTGAGTAGGTGGACGACTGGGGTTGAGACATTGTAGCCATTGAGAGTGATTTCTGGTATAGTGGTGGTGGAGGAGGTGGATATGAAGGCGCGTCTGCAGGCTAGGAGATAGAATATGATGGGTGTCGTTAGGAAGAATGGGTTAGAGGTGGTATCAGGTTTTATAATCCTGAAGAAGCTCTTGGGCATGTAAGAGATCCCTTTCTGAGACCCAAGAGTCTTCTTCCGGGGAGTATTCCTTCCATCGGATCAGGTAGGAGTGGAATGATAGGGTTCCGCGGTGCCATATTATTTTCTTGATTTCAAATTCTTCATCTCTGTCTATCAGATCTGGTGAAGGTGGAAGGGATTTATTTCTGTCAGCTCTAAATGGGAATAAAAGGGATGCATAAAAGACCAGATGTATTTTCCAGGTCTTTGGTAAGCAAAGCTTGAATACTACTGGGGATATCACCTCTGTAATGATGAAGGGGCCTTCTCATTTTTGGGTGAACTTAGGGTTTATGACTTTTTACTTTAGATTGGTGGCCTCAAGCCAGACCTTGTCACCCTTTTTGAAGGGAGTGTAGACCTTTTTTTGTCATGCTTGCATTCACATTCTTGTGAGATCGTGGGCAGCTAGCACTTCGTTCCAAGCTTGTATTAGCTGTTTGACTCGTAATTCTGTGAAGGAGTTGTCAGATGTAGGCATTATTTCTGGGAGAGGTCGGGGTTCATAACCCAAGAGAAGGAAGAATGGGGATTTTCCCATTATGGAGTGTGGATGATGGTTGTGGGTGAATTTGGCATGTGTGATTAGTTCTGCCCAGCTGGACAGGTGGTTTCTGCAGTATATGCAGAGGTAAGTTTCTATTTCCTGGTTTACTTGCTCAGTTTGTCCGTCTGTCTATGGGTGGTATGCAGTGAAGAGGGTGAGGTCATATTTGAGGAGTTTACTGAGTGCCTTGGTGAAGTTAAAGGTGAATTGGGGGCCTCAGTCAGAGATTATTTTGTTATATAGGCCAAACCTTTTGTACACAGATTCGAAAAAGAGTGTGGTGATTTGTGCTGCAGATGCGGTTTTGTTAGTAGGGCATAGAATTACCCCCTTTGTAAGCCCTTGGTTGACCATGACCATAAGAGCATTGAAGCCCCTCGACAAGGGGAGGTCAGTGATCAGGTTGCAACTGATCTGCTGGAAGGGGCAGAGCAAAGAGGAGGTGACGGGGTGAGGTGGAGGTGTAGTAGAGTGGGTGTTCACTTTATTGGCTTGGCAGGTGGTGCAGTGGCGAATGTAGAAATGCATGAATATGGCAAGGCCGGGCCACCAGTAGTGCTGGCTGATAAGGGAGAGTTGTTGCAGAACCGAAGAGTTCCATCTATCCAATCACAATCTAACCAACCCAGCAGACAATCAGAGATCGAATGATGAATCTGTATGTAATGATATACAGAGAAGAGAAGGCTGGACAGCAGAAAGGGGGATCGGATATGATGATGGGACTGAGGCAGGGGGACTTTTTATATGAGATTTTCAGGACTACTCTTGCAAGTCCTTGATAGCAATTGTACTCTTGCAACGATGCTCTGTCTTCCTCCTAATACTAATACCCTATGGTACTAGCATAATTGTAGTTGGCTCTTGGGGTGAGGGTTTCAAGCCTTGGGTAATTGCGTGGCTGTTACCAGATTGCCATCCTTGAGAACGAAGGTGGTGTTACCATAGATACAGGAGTTTGTTCAGTACATTGATCTCCACATATGTTCCAACGAGAGATGCTATGCTACTCGTGGCTTAAGTTATTGTTATCTCTATACTCTTAATATGATAAGGACTATTAGCAGTGAGAGCTTCTCTAGTCCGCAGGTATAACATCGAGGAACGTTATGATGAGAGTTTCTTGTCACATGATCTTTGATAATAGAGGGTTTGTATCTTCCAATGAATGGGTTCTGTACTTGCATAGGTTCTGGGGCTGAACTAGCTGAGGTACGAGTTGGCTCTCTGGCCTGACGTTGTTATGAATTGTGTACGAATCTTGTACGATTCTGCACTATGACTGCGTGCTTGCACACACGAGTGCCATGACATCACACTCCCTGATCACATGACCTCTTCTGTTCCTTCACACCTTTACGCCTTCACCTGTCATGTCTTCACATCATCACACTCTCTCCTTTCACTCATCACGACTATCACTGATCACTCTTCCATTCCGATCACCTCACCTTTCTCATCTTCATCATTCCCTTCAATCAGTACAATCATCTATCGAGATTGCATCTCGATCACGAACCCTGCAAGATCCTAGATGGATCTCTGCCACAATCCCCCTTCCAGATCTTTTACATCTTGATAATCGATCTTCCCTTTACATTAAACCCTGCATTCTCATATCCGCTTCTTCCATTCTGATATATGAGATGCCTAACCTTTCCCTCATGGACTCTTCCCTTTAATCTACTTAGCCAATAGCATTAATACCATTATACCCTAGACCCAGTCATAGCTTGGTCTATGCACTTTCCTGTAACGTATATAAGGGGTTATGAGTACAGGCTGTTCCCCCAGCCTAATCCACTTGTTTCCTCACGTTCTACTCTGCCTACCAAGGTGGCCTAGTGACAACAGTACAAGTAAGGGATGGTATTCGCCTGGCCCTCTTAACTGAGCCTTAGGAGTGAGCTGTCTGGAGATAAAGCTAACCTCCACTCCTCCCCTCCATCATTCCATCATTCATCAATCCTAACCGTACCGAACCGCCAACATATTGGCCAGTCAGCAAGCTCATTCAAGCACTAGTACAGAACCCAGTATCTAGAAGAATGAAAGACATTCATTGGAAGAACCTCATACCAGAAACTATCAAAGATCATGTGACGTAGTCTCCATCGTATTGACTACTGATGTTATACCTGCGATCTAGAGAAGCTCCCACTGCTGATAGGTCTTATCATATTCAGAACAGGACTCTAGATATTTAAGCCACGAGTAGCATTGCATCTCTCATTGGAATATCTGTTGGGTTATCGAATAGACCATGGATCTATGGTGACACTGCTTTCGTTCTCAAGGGTTGCAACCTGGTAATAGCTACGTGATCACCCAAGGCTCAGAACCCTCGCCCCAAGAGCCAAACATGATTACGCCTTTCCTATTAGGGGTTAGGTGTTAGGAGGAAGACAGAGTACCATTGTAAAGTATGGTTACTATCAAGGACTTGCAAAAGTAGTCCTGGAGCTCTAAATACAGAAGATCCCCCGATATGCAGTCCTTCCCTTTATCTGCAGACCTCAAGACTGTTCTAGTCACCATCCTTCTATTCAACATTATGGTTTAGCCCTGTATCGAGATCTCTGGTCGTTCGCTGGGTTGGTTGGGTTGTTTGGCAGAGTAGCATAACTCTTTGGTTCCGCAACAGACATTGGCGGTTCGGTGACGAGAGGGACTGACAATGGAATGATAGAGGGAAGAAGGAGGATTTGGCTTTATCTCCAGACGTCTCACTCCTAAAGCTCAATGAAGAGGGCTAGGCAAATAACATCCTTTACTTGACTGTTGTCACTAGACCACCTTGGTAGGCAGGGTAGAACATGAGGAAACAAGTGGATTAGGCTGGGGGAACAGCCTATACTCATAACCCCTTATATACATTACAAGATAGTGCACGGACTGTGCTGTACACTAGGGTCTAGAGTATATGGGATTAGTGCTATTGGTTAACTAGATTAAAGGAAAGGATTCATGAGGGAAACATTAGGCAGTTCTTCTGTAGAATGGAACGAAGCAGAGATGAACTACAGGGACTAGAGTTAAGGGGATGATTGATTACAAGATGTGATGATCGAGGAATGGGATCATGGCAGAGATCCATCTAGGATCTTGTAGGGTTCATGATCGAGATGCAATCTCGATAGTGATCATATCAATTGGATGGTCAGGGTGGAGATGAAGGAAGGGATCGAGATTGAAATGGAAGATGTGATCGGTGATGTCGTGACAATGTGAAGGGAGAAAAGATGATGATGTGAAGACATGACAGGATGAAGATGTGAAAGTGTGAAGGGACAGAAGAGGTCACATGATCAGGGATAAGTCATAAAGAGTACTCATGCATGCAAGCAAGCAGTCATTGTACCATTGTATCATTAAGTATTGTACACAATTCATAACAAGAGTGTCTTGTGGTAACTAGGATAACCAGCCAATTCGTGGTCATGACAAAGGGCTAAGATATGGGGTCAGAGGTCCAGGGGGATAAAGACATGATGATTGTAGGTGAGGATGCTGTGGTTAGTGTGGAATGCAGAGAGACGTGACTGGAGGGGGGCAGAAGTGGAGGAGTCTAGCCATTGTAGAAGGTCAAGGGCAAAAGGGTCTTTTTGGGTGGCTTTCTGAATGGCCAAGGTGAGGGAGGAGTTGATGAGGTTGACGAACATCTGTGGAGGTAGAAGGGTTACATGGTTATTGTCATCTGGGGATGAGCCATGATCGCTATGTTAAGATAGGGCGTCTGGGGCAGCAAGTTGAGATCCCAGGACGTGATGTAGGAGGATGTCAAAGTCTGCTAGGTCAAGGAGCCAGCAGGCTTGGTGGTGGTTGAGTTTTTGGGGTTCCTTGAAGTATGTTAGATTTTTGTGGTCAGTGAGTACTGTGGTGGGGTATCCAGTGCCTTGAAGATAGTGTCACCATGTTCTCAACATGCAGATGATGGCTAGGAGTTCCCTATCATAGATATTATAGTTTCATTCTGCTGGGGAGAATGATTGGGAGATATAAGAGCACAGGTGAAGCTGTCCATCTGTTCCATGTTGCATAAGTACTCCCCCAGATGCAATGAGGGAGGCATCCATGGTGATAGTGAATGGTTTTGAGAGGTTTGGGAGGATAAGGACGGGTTTTGCTAAGAAGAGTTGTTTAATTTTTTGGAACATTGTGTTGCATTCCGGAGACCAGTTCCAAGAGGAGGATTTCTTGGTGAGGTTAATTAATGGGTGGACGAGATCAGAATAGTTTGGGATGAATTTTTAATAGAAGTTGGTGAAACCTAAAAAGGAGCAGACGTCTTTTAACTTAGCTGGGGTGGGCCATTTGCTGATCCCATCCAGCTTGACAGGATCCATGGCAATGATTCTGGGTTTTACTACCATCCTGAGGTAGTCCACTTTCTCTTTGTTGAAGTCGCATTTCTCCAACTTGAGATAGAGGTCAAGCTTCCTCATGCATTCTAGGACTTGCCGCATTTGGTGGTTGTGAGTTTCCTGATCAGGGGAGAATATTAGCAGGTTGTCCATGTAAATTACCAGCCATTCTTCAGCTATCAGATCAGCAAAGGAGTCATTCATAAATCATTGGAATGTGGCCAGAAAGTTTGAAAGTCTGAAGAACATGACTGTGGGCTCATAGAGCCCTCTATGGGTGATAAAGGCAGCTTTCCATTAGTGGTTCTCCTTGATGCGCATGTTGTTGTATCCCTATCGGATGTCAAACTTGATGAACACCTTTGCTCCTTTCAGCTTGTTGATTAGGTCAGAGATTAAGAGTAGGGGGTAGGCATCCTGGATGGTGTGTTCATTCAGATATCTATAGTTTTGGCATGGGCAGAGCTTTCTGTCCTTCTTTTTGATAAAAAAAAATGGAGATGCTTGGGGGGATTTGAACAGCCAGATTTTTCCTGATTTTAGGTTTTTTTCCAGGAATTTTTCAGTCATGGTTCTTTCTTCCAGGTTCAGCAGGTAGATTTTGCTAATTTTGGGTTTAAAGCCATTTTTGAGATTTATTTTGTGGTCGTGGGGTGTGGACAGGGGGAGTCAAGTGGAGGTGGATTCATTGAAGATGTCTTGGTAGTTGCAATAGGCTTCAGGTAGGGTTATTTTCAGTTTATTTTTCAGAGCCTCAATGGCAAGATCCATGGAGGTGGTCCTGATGAAAAAGCAGAATCTGACTTTAGTTACTCTGTTAATAGCATGTTTCTTGACTAGATGTTTTACTTCTTTTTCTAAAGATCTGCAATGGAGATAGTTGAACAGGTGTGAAGTTTGTTCTTTAGTGACATTTATATGGCAAGGCGCTGGGTGTCTGGGTGTTTGGGAGTGTGTGTGTTGTTGGTAGTACTGTGTGGACTGATCGGTTTGTATAGGGATGCGGACTACTTTGGTTTTTCAGTTGATCTTTGGGTTGACATTCTGTAACCACAGGTTTCCTAGAATAATGTTGTTTTCTTCACAGTGGATTATAGTGAAGTTTACTGATCGCAATAGACCTTCAATATTGACATAGAGGTGGGTGTAGTATCTAGCCATCCCTTGTTTATTTGTAGAGGAGTTGACATTTCAGATTTGGATGGGTTGGGGGAGGTGTTTCAGGGGTAGTGTTACGTGTGGCCCTGGTGGGGACACGCGTAGCCCTTGCAAGAACGAAGTAAGCTTGCTAAGTGACTTGGGGATCGTATCAAGGTTCCCTGAGACGAAGGGAGCACTAAGGAGCCTTGCTTGTGGGTAGCAAGGGAC
Source organism: Singerocomus rubriflavus (assembly GCA_038088835.1). Taxonomy (NCBI): domain Eukaryota; kingdom Fungi; phylum Basidiomycota; class Agaricomycetes; order Boletales; family Boletaceae; genus Singerocomus; species Singerocomus rubriflavus. The sequence continues at coordinate 11,724 of JBBPJS010000320.1, forward strand.
TAGGGGCGATGGGGAGACTTAGGGGACCTTGAACTAGCCAGCAAACTAATGTTGCAAACACTAGATAAGACAAGGGAGAACTAAGCTAAGGTATCATATGTAAAGCAGGGCTTTATATACGTATCCCGACTGTGCACAGACCATTATGTAGGGTAGGTGTGGGAAAGGACGTTAGCTTGGTAACGAATGGGAAAGAGGTGTTAAGGGTTGCAGAAGACCGCTGTCAGGGTGAAATGGGTTACAGCTGTCAAGGTGGAGTGACAGCTGTCGATCGAAAGAAGTGTAAAACGGAAACAATAAACGTGTCGATCAAGTTACCATGCTGTGTGTGGAAAGGAAGATCTGAAGATGAAGCACAGTTTAGGCATGAAGCAAGGCAATGCCCGGGTCGACACCGGGAATGTGGGGACGAATAGAAAGTGAAAGAGAGGCATGAAGGAGAAAGCATATGGGTAGAAACGTAACATTACCCCCTCACTAGAGTGAGAGCTACCCAGCGAATCATGTTCATCGGCCATCTAGAAAAAAGCCATAGATCCCACGGGGGACCCGGTGATGTTGGATATGGCAGAGTCATCATAGTCGTCTAGAGAAAATCCATGGTCAGCGCCGTAGTCGATGATGTTGTCACGGATGGGTGGAGAGAGAATGTGACGGGAGGAGGAGGATGAGGACTATGGGGAACGCCTCTGCAGTCGGCGTCTCTGAGCCGGAGGAGGGATACGAGTTGGGGGAGGAGAGGAATGTCATGGTCGGGGACCATTTCTCGGAGTTCTACACATAGAGTGCCAAAAGGACTGGGATTCAGAGTCGTTGGTGTGGTTAGAGGAGGACGAGGACGAGAACGGAGGGGATGTAGGGGTACGGAGTTGGTTGTTGCATATGGGTACCTGGCGAGGATGCTGTAAGCTGCATTCGCTCTGATTGTGCCCCGGCCTCCAATTGAGGCAGTGCGGGCATTGATATACTGGGCAGTGGACGCGAATGTGCCCAAGGCGGTGACACTGGAAGCAAGCTTCCTGGTACCTAGGATGAGTTCTTGGCAGTACGACTCTGCCTTCACCTCCTGTCCAATAGGACTCAAGTCGTTCGGCAACCACCAGTTCTTCGATGGTTAAGGGCGCGGTGGAAGCGGCGGGGGAATTATGCATAGGGGTAGTCCTGTGGTTAATACGCCGTAAGTATTCGTCTAGGCTTTCGAGGAATTCCCCAAACTCTAGTTGATACGACAGGGTGTTGTGGGTAGTCTCGAGGTTGACGGCGACTGAGGACATGACTGAGATAAGGAACGCGCACATGGCATTCGCGTTGTCATGGGTTCTAGAGTAGGCGGCGCGTAGGCGGTTGGTGGCTAGGTGCACGGTATACAGAGTGCCAAGGGGGGAGTCCATGTCTATGTGGGCATTAATAGGAATAGCCATGCGGGAATCTCTGACGAAGCTCCTGATTCGCTGGTGATAGAAAGGAGGGGGGCTCCTGGCTCTCATCTGGTGTGCGGTGAGGGGAATCTCAACAGATAAAATCCCTCTTGGGGATGATTCCAAAGTAGAAGCAATGTAAGAAGGGGGACCGGAAAATAAAGGGGATGTAGCTGTGGGAGTAGACTCCCAGGGGATACTGTCAAGTGGGGATGCGACCACCACTGGCGTGGAGATGTCCAAGGACGACACAGAGGATTCAGTGGAGAGGGACGAGGGGGAGACAGTGTTGTTGTCGAAGGAGATGGCCATGGTTGCGAAGCGTATACTGAGAAGATAGAATTCCAGGTTAACGGTGGGTTGAAAGGGAATCAACGTTGGTGACGGTTTAAATACTCCCTGAGGAGATGTGGGGCGTTCTTCATGTCCCGTTCTGGGACCCATGAGTCATCCGATGCGGAATACCCTTTCCATCGGATCAGGAAGGAACGGTTGTGTCCCGTTCCACGGTGTTTGATGATTTTTTCTATTTCATACTCTTCCTCGCCCTCTATGAGTTCAGCCGGAGGACGGGGGAAGTTCTTGCCATAGATTTCCATCTCCTGATAGTGGGTCAGGAGGGAGGCGTGGAACATGGGGTGGATCTTCCACAATTGTGGGAGATGGAGTCTATAGGTCACAGGGGATAGGACGTCAGTTATAACAAATGGTCCTTCACGTTTCTGGGAGAATTTCGGGTTCACCACCCGTCTTTTGAGGTTCTTGGCCTCCAGCCATACTTTTTCTCCCTTTTTGAATGGGGAGAAGTCTTTGTTCCAACGTGCTTTTATGCGTTGTCTTGCGAGGTCGTGGGCGGCAATCGCTTCATCGCATATTCTGAGGAGGTTCTTGACCCTATCGTTGGCCGCGGGAGAAGCCGATGGGGAGATGACCATGGGTAGTGCTGCTGGTTTGTACCCCATCATCAAATAGAAGGGGGATTTGCCAGTGATGGAATGGGGCCTTCTATTATGGACGAACTCCATCTGGGTGACGTATTCCTTCCATCTGGAAGGTTCCTGTTGGCAAAAGATCTGAAGGTAAGTTTCCAGTTCCTGGTTTACCCACTCCGTTTCTCCATCCGTTTGTGGGTGGTATGCGGTGGAGAGCGCGAGATCATATTTCAACAGTTTCCCTAGGGCTAGGGCAAACTTTGAGGCGAATTGTGGGCCGCAGTCAGAGATGATCTTGTCATACAACCCAAACTGTTTGTATACTGACTCAAAGAACAGGGTTGCAATGTTCTTGGCCATTGCTGTTTTCTTTGTGGGGCAGAGAATTACCCCCTTAGTAAGCCCATGGTCTACCACGACCAGGAGGAAATCAAAGCCATCGGAATCGGGGAGGTCGGTGATTAAATCACACAACACCTGTTGGAAAGGCCGTGTGGCCGCTGTGGGAATCAGAACCAGAGGGGGAGTGGTGGGATGCATGTTGGTCTTGTTTGCTTGGCAAGTGGCGCACCCGGAAACATAGGAGCAGACGTATAAGGCTAGTCCTGGCCACCAGTATTGCGAGGAAACCAATTGACAGGTTTTGAGGTACCCGGGGTGACCCGACATGTCGTGATCATGCGCCTGGTGTACCACATCATGTCGTAGATCTGGGGGGACGTAGATCCAGCCGTTGTAGAGAATGTTGCCTTCTACTTCTTGGAAGGCAGCGAAGCGTTTCTTTAGGACGTTAGGGGCATCGGAGGAGAGAGAGTGGAGGACGTCCATGGCAAATTTGTTGGACTTGGTGGCAAGGGTGATTTGCGTGGACAGCACTGTGTCCACCAAGTTGACGAACATGTTCTGGGGAAGAAGGGTTACTTGCTTGTTCAGTAAGTCTTCTTCTCTGTGGTCGTGCCTTCAGGATAAGGCATCAGGTGCCCCTAAGGTGGAGCCAGGGACGTGGTGTAATTGCAGATCGAAATCTGCGAGGTTGAGAAGCCATCTGGCTTGGCGGCGGTTGAGGTTCTGGGCTGATCGGAAGTACATTAGGTTCTTATGATCAGTGAACACCTGTATCGGGGCTACAGAGCCCATGAGGTAGTGCCTCCAAGAGCGGAGGGCACGGATGACCACAAGGAGTTCCTGGTCGTAGATGTCGTAGTTTTTCTCCGTGGGAGAGAATGACTGGGAGAGGTAGGCGCATGGGTGCCACTGCATTTCGTTGTCTTGTTGCATTAGTACACCGCCCGAAGCGTTCAGGGAGGCATCCGTTGCGATAGTGAAGGGTTTGCTGGTATCAGGGAATGCCAGGATGGATTTCGACGTGAAGAGCCGCTTCAGCTCGTCGAAGGCGTGTTGACATGGTTCAGACCATTTCCAAGGCTGAGTTTTCTTGGTAAGGTCGATGAGAGGTCTAGCTACGTTTGAGTAGCCTGGTATAAACTTCCGGTAGAAGTTAGCGAAGCCAAGGAAAGATCGTACTTCCTTGACAGTAGTGGGGATGGGCCATTGCGCAATGCCGTCTAGTTTCACCGGGTCCATAGCGATGAACCCTTCTTTGACAACCATTCCTAGATAGTCGACTTCGGGGACGGCGAAGTCACACTTCTCAAGCTTGAGATGGAGGTCAAGTTCCTCCATTCATTCTAATACGCACTTGGTGCGCTCTTCGTGGGTTCGGTGATCTGCTGATGCGATCAACAGGTCGTCCATGTAGATCATGAGCCATCCTTCCACTATCATATCTTGGAAGGAGTCGTTCATGAACCTCTGGAAGGTTGTGGGTGAGTTTGACAACCCAAAGAACATTACGGTTGGCTTGTAGAGCCCTTTGTGGGTGATAAAGGCAGCCTTCCATTGATGGCCGTCCTTGATTCTGACGTTGTTGTACCCCCATCGTACGTCGAATTTGGTAAATATCTTGGCATCTTTGAGTTTGTCCATAAGATCAGACACCAAGGGTAGGAGGTAAGCATCTTTGACAGTATGCTCATTGACGTATCTGTAGTCTTGGCATGGTCGGAGTTTGCCATCCTTCTTCTTGATGAAGAAGAAGGGGGATGCTTGGGGAGAGTTGGATGGGCGGATCTTTCCGCACTTGAGGTTCTCTTCGAGGAAGTCTTCGGTGGCTTTACGCTCCTTAGGTGACAATGGGTACACTTTCCCGATCTTCGGGACGAAGGAGTCCTTGAAGTTGATTTCGTGGTTGTAGGGTCTGGTAGGAGGGACGTGGTCGGTTGCTTCCTTTGAGAATACCTGTGCATATTTCTGGTATTCCGGGGGTAGCATCTTCTTAGGTTTGCCTTTGAGGGTGTCGATTGCGAGCTGAGTGGAGGTATTGGTGTTCCATAGGAACCTCTTTCCTACTCTTGTTAATCGGTTGACCGAGACCTCTTTTTGTCATAGGACATTGGCTACGGTTCGTTCCAATGCTTCTTTCAATGGTTCTCATTGAAGGAATTTCAACAAGTGTTCTTTGTCTTCTCCCGAGAAGTTAACATGCGCTGGGGGAGGCGGTGGAGTCTTCTCCATGAAGTTGACTTTGCTTCTTGTGGTTCGAAGGCGATCTGATTCATCGGTGATCTTTGAGATTAATACGGTTCTCTTCTTCCAATTGATTGTGGGATTGGCCTTCTGGAACCACGGCATTCCGAGGATTACGTTGTTACTACAGTGCATAACAATGAATTCCAATTCATGGACGATTCCGTCCACCTTGATGAAATGGCAGGCCTTGTATTTGGAAAGGCCTCTCTTGTTCGGGGTGGAGTCGACATTGCATACAGAGATGGGTCGGTCGAGCTTCCTAAGGGGAATTTGATGGCGCTGGGCGAAGTGCCAGTCCATACAATTGATTTCTGCTCCACTGCCCAGGAGCGCGGTTACGTCGATATTCTTGCTAGAGAACGTACACTGTATTTGGGCACGAATGGTGATGGCATTCTTTTCTATAGAGGACAAAACTCTAGCAGAGAATTCTTTGTGGGAAGGTACTTGCGATGTCCAAGCCCTTCCAGCTAAAAACCCAGTTGGTTGACCTGCATCTCGTCAACCCGTGTTTCTTCGTCTTTCCCGGTTTCCTCCAGTTTGGGGATTTCCTCGGCCTCGGGGTTGGATTTTTTAGTCCGCTTGGGATCAGATTTGGCATCTTCTTCTTGGCGGCATTTGGGCGCGATGTGCCCTGGTTTCCTACACCTGAAACAGAGCCTTTCCTTTCTGCATCTTGCCTTTTCTGCAGGGGTTAATTTGGACAGTCGTACGATGTCGACATCCATCGCGTTGGGGTCTTTCTCCTTCTTACTGTTGGAGAAATTGTGGTAGCGGGTTTCTGCTGGTTTCTTGTTGTGTTGGGCGATTTGATCCGCCCATTCGTTCTGCTCCATAAAGGAGGTTGCCTTGTTGTACCATGTTTCGATGGTGTCGGGTACAGTGTCCATGGTGAGGATCCTCCACATAATGAAGGGAGGTATCACGGACGCGAAGTAGTTGATGAGGACGTTCTCCTCCTTGATTCCAGTGATGGTTACGTTGTTCTGGAACGAGTTAATATATTCGGTGATTGAGGGTTTCCATACCCCCTTGTCCTTTTCCATCCTAGTATGGGCGAGCCAGTGGATGGCAGCGGTGACGGTGTCGTGATGCTTGAATGCCTTGTAGAACTTGGTCTTGAAAGTTGCCCAAGTTCCTAGGGAGATGACGCTGGTGATGGGGTCTTCTGCAGCAGTGCTGAAGGTTTCGGCCCATGTAGAGGCTGAGTTCTTAGTCATATAAGATAGCACGAAGGTGATCTTCTTTGAGTCGTTGTTATACACGTCGGAGTTGACAGTAAGGTACAGGTTTACGACGCCAAGCCATTTGGTGGCAGTCTTGTGGTCTCCGTCGTAGTGTTCGGGTACTCTGAGACGGAGTTCCGTGGGCTTAGAGGATGACATTAATGACGTCTGGGTAGAGGGTGATGGCAGGGAAAAGGGGAGAGTCCGAGTGACGGGCGTAGGAGACGGCGGAGTGGGGGATCTAGGGATACTCGCCTGGTGTTGGAGAGCATGCATTAGCGAGAGTGCTAGCTGTAAACTAGGGGAGTCAGGAACGTTGATGTCCTGATCACTTTCTTCTGAGGAGGGGGAGTCCTTTTCTGTGGACAAGTGTTGCTGTGGGAGTCTTCGGGCGTTCCTGGGGCTTTGCCAGGCAGGTCTGCTATGGTTACTGGGGAGCATGGTGGTTGTGGGTTTGCAGACTAGCTGGTACTAGCTGTGGTTGAGAGCTTAGTTCTTTTGTTACGTGTGGCCCTGGTGGGGACACGCGTAGCTCTTGCAAGAAT
>JBBPJS010000321.1:0-18390 GCA_038088835.1 Singerocomus rubriflavus
ACATCTATTCTATATTTATTCCCTTTGCAGGTTGTGGACCTCGGCCTGTCCATGACGCAGGAAACTGAGCGCATGCGTCAAGTTCAGCAATTAGACTGTGGAGCTCTCCGTGCAGCTGGTGGATCTCATGACGCCGCCTGTCGATAAGGTCTTGCATACCCTTGCATGCTGTCGAAGCTACGATAGTTACGTCGTCCTCCACCGTCCGCTGGGTAGTGCGCTACGGACAAACGACGTCAGTAACTGTCCCAGAGCACCATGCGTCACTGCATACTTGAAGATCGCGCGTGAGGCCCTCTCCAACTCTTGCGGAATCCTGTGCCCATCTGTGCTTGGCCCGCTCCCACTTTCCCACTGCCCATCGGACGCTACTCACCGCAAGTAACGCACCTGAACCTATCGCCGTTCCCATCTCTGTGCCCACTCCCAAGCTGAGAATATGTTCACCGAACGCTAACCACCATCCTAGGCCTGTTCCACTCAATATGCCACCGAATGCAACAACAATAGCACTCTGTGCTTCTCGGTGCAGTTTTGTGGTGGTGTGCTGGATCAACTGTTTCCGACGATCGTGTATTGGTTGTATTAGACTATCTGGCGTAAGAGTGTGGGCAGGCGAACGTCTCAGCTGTTGAAGTTGATTTTCCAAGACAGGTGAACGAAGGAAGGAGGCAGTAGAGAGAAGACCGAACGCAGAGGTAGACAGTTCTCTCTGGGTAGATGCGAGACATCCGGTTTGTAGAATGAGCTGGATTCGATGGTGAGCTTGAGATACACTCACCAGCTCAATCGAACGCTGCTTACCTGACTTTCAAGCCCCTTACACCACTGTCTCTCGACAACAGCAGAAACAAGTACCCCTATCTCATCAACTCGCCAGACCAAGTTCCAGAACGTGAGAGATCCTAAAAGTGCCTTCATCCCTTTCATACCCAGTGACAATGCCATCTCGATCTTGTCGTCCTCTCCCGGCTTGCCTAGTATGTCATGTTTTGTATTTTCTCGGATTATCTGTACTCTGGACCATAGATCGTCGACCTCACTAGCCACACGGTCAATGTCTTTCTTGGTGGCTTCGACAGACCGCAAGCCTGCAGAAAGAGAACCATACACCTGCGAAAGCGCTGTTTCCTCTCGAAGATCCCGGATCGATGACTCCGACAGGACCTTCGGACTGAGAATCTCACTGATTGCTGCAGTGATAGTAGATATTCGAGAACCAAGGGTATCCCTTTGGTACTTGTCGATCGCAGATGGTGATGTTGGGTTGACTTGCAAGGCAGTAACTGCATCTAGTGCTTGTCTGGGATCGACAAACAGAATCTGTCTCGGTTGACAGTCCATGTTAGACAACGTTCGTGAAACGAATTGATGATGGCAGTCAGAGGTCGAACATGATGTAAGCACGAGAATAGTATTTGGTTTGTCCAATAGGTGCTTGGCCCGGTTAGCAAGGTCAGAAAGAGGAGTGATGATGGGGTTGCAGAGCAACAGAAGGACGTCGCTACTCAGCAAGAGATCGTCGACCTCACTACTGACGTTGGACAAGGATGAGAGGTCAGGAAGCTCGGCGAGTCGAACAGTGTATGGAAACCGCTGAAGCCAATCTGATGGGCTAGAGAGCTCTCCGGCAAACAAGGCGGCCTTTCCATGCCTATGCTAGCCTCGTATGACGTTGATCGAATAGCAGAAGAAAAGGAGTGCTCACTCGATATTTATGCAGCTGGGATTGTCCTTCCAGCGGCTGCGTAACATCTCGCTATAGGTAGGATCAGAGGTAAATGGGTCTTCCAGGAGAGCTGTGACTAGGTCATGTGAACGAGCCCCCTTGTCAAAACCACAGACTATGTGGAGACAAGAGCAGGACCAAGACAATAGAGACCCAGATGAATGGACGCGTTGCACAGTTGCAGAATGGCTCACCGGCGATGGTAGCCTTGGAAGGCAGCTGGTCTGAAGCAGAGCCTAACTCTGCGATGGACGATTCGAGAATGTTGCTCCAGAAAAGGGATGAGGCTGGCCCTACTGCATCATCTGCACTAGAGAGTGTTCGCGGCAGGAGGGAGACGGTCTTTTGTAACAATCTGGATGTGCGCTGCTCTTCCTGGTGTGATGCAACGACCACACGAGCGAGAGTTCTTGCATGTTCAGAATGTCTTGGTAGAGCTGGTACGGGGATAGTGTGCAATGAAAATCGCGTCCGGGGGATGCGTGCAGGGGAATTGCGGAGGACGCGACCTGCTTTCATCTTCAAGACGCTACTTGAATTCAACTTGGTCTACTCTACTGTAGGTATGTCACGTGACAACATCATCGTCTCTGTTTCCTTGAGCTGCTCGCCTCAACCTGCGCTTCCAGAATGGCCCCCTTGCTCAGGCAAAAATCGATATGTGCATTGAGTCCCCGATTGTCAGTGTTCAGTTGCTTGCCACAGATGGGGCACGTGTGACGTTCTGCCTTCATCACTCGCTCTGTTTCCGACCTCGCATCCAGATGCAAAGTGTCTCTGGAGCTCATCCCTAGAGGTGAAGTATTGATGTCTGAACCTGCTTTGGAACGTGGTTTCTGTGGCACATTGTCGGAACCTTCCATGATTCGCTTGTCATATCTCAGGCGGTCTAGTTCGAGTTCTTCCTCGTAAAATCCGGGCATCGAATCGTCCTCTCCTTCAGGTTCGGGTTGTCCTCCCATGTCTACCTCCAGTTTTATCCTCTTACGTGGCGAGTCAGAGGCCTCAAAAAACTAGACAGGCGATTCAAGAGCTTTCCCATTCCTCAAACTTCTCAGTACTCACACGCTTGATCCCACCAGCGGGCTCGGCAGCGTGTAGGTCCTTGAGCTTCGTTATTCGTAGCCCAATCAGTCGGATGGTTAGCGGCAACTCCAGAAGCAAAAGCTCTTTGCCAATCTGACAAGTTAACATCTATCAGAGGAGCCATCAAGCCCCAAAGATGACCTCTCACGGCAAATAGATCTTCTTTCTTCTGGCTGACCCAACGGTCAAACGATTTCGCCCTAGTAAAGACTGGAGTAAAATTCGTCAACCCCAAGAAGCATTCGAGGCCGACAGGAGAGGGCAGCTACCTTGATAGGTATCAAGTTTATACTTCAGTGTGACAGTTTTTCCAGTCCAACCACCTGAAAACATGTCTCTCGCAAGCTCGTCGGCAACATCCTCGAGCTTAGCAAGTATTATATATTTATCGCTCAAGGGACGAAATGTTCTAGACTCGACTCAGCATTTGGACAACAGATGAAGACACACGATTACCTTTCTGCACCGATACTCTTTCGTTCTTCCCGTCTTCCCGCCTGTACTACATTAGACGCGATCCCGAGGTACGTTTTAAGCAAGAATCGCAATCCAAACTGCTTGTCCATCAGATACAATGTCGCTCTGTGCGTATAAATATCACCGCAAGTCTAGACAAGTAGATCCTCGGGGTGAGCGCTCAGAAGCCAAAGGGGATTAACTTTTGGACGTACCTTAATACCAATAGCATCTAGGAGTCTCTCGTGTACTCTGCCCACCCCAGGGACTTTACGTATGAACAAGCCATGCATAAATACTTTGATAGAATCGCGGTCAAAGGGAAGATGAAACTGCCCATTGGGCTTGTTCTGTGTGGGGCATTGAACAGGGAGTCTTGCCACAATGGTTTAAATTCGCACTTTGTCTGAGTAAATCTATGTAATATTAGACGATCGGCAACTACAGAAGCCTATCTATTTACCAACCTTGGCTAGCATCTGTACACGTATTACTTTGGGAGAGCATAGGATGGCAGATCCAAACCTTGTTAGGCGCAATACCAGCGCTCACCGTTAGCCTTGTTTCATTATGAACAGCGTTCCGCATTTCCTGTACGCATACCTCCACGTTAATCTGGTGGTCTTTGCAGTACTGTGTGATGCTTTGCATGCTTTACGTCCGTCGGTTGTGTTATACATAGTTATGTCACTCACTTCAGGTACCCCTCATCGCAACCGGCAGTAAGCATGTTGGGGTCGTACTTTCGAAAAATTCTCATACATTGTTCCGACATTTCAGAGTAGCGTTTAAAGTTGAGCTCGACGACGATGAGATCTGGACAGAGTTTCCTTGCAACGAATTCTACATGACACTGTTGGGAAAACCAATCTAAAGCAATGTTCCTACCCTCACCTGCCATCCCCGAACGAACACCATACTTGCGCGCTTCGTAAGAAGCAGTGGAAAGTACGCCACCGCCAACCTGGAATTTTTGTGCGTTCAAACATTGTCAATACGCCATGTGGGTGTGCTGGCTACTGCCCATCAGCTACATACACCAAATGGTTTCCCCTCGAGAGAAGGGTTGTGGAGGAGCTCCACGCTGGCATAAAATGCGTCCATGTCGACGTGTACGATGGTCTGGCTGAGGTCACGCTCATCTTCGAGCTCTTCGATCTGGAAGAGGGAAGGCCATTAATTATACAGGCAGGTATCGTTGCCCTGCCTCACCATATGGTCGACCTGTCTTTCTATAGCACCTGAACTCGCGTTTGGGAGGGTCGGAGCAAAATACTCGAATCACGCACGGATGTCTACTCCCTTCAAGGCATCATCACGCTGCTTGAGAATCTTGGTGATCTTTTCAGATAGTTCCTTGTCCTTCCTCTTCTCGTTCTAATGTTCAATTTACAGGGGACGGCAAAGTCACTCGTTCGGCCACACAGGTGCTTGCCAGCAAAACTGCTTGCCTCGTAAAATTTGGAGCCTTTCGAAACCTCCGCGATGATGCGATTAATCTCATTTTGATCCTGGACTAGCCTGAACGTAGTCATACGACGTCAGTCTTTTGAGTGGTCAGTGTATTGGAGTTCTCAGAACAGACCCAGCCTTGGTGGACGAAGGGCCAGCGAGGCGCCTGAGGAGACTAGCAGACTCTTGAGATGGCTCCGGGGGCGACTGTTGGAACTCGGACTTCATGCATGTAGGAGTGTTGCTTCCTAATGATGATGGAATCCCACAAGACAACCTGGTAGGTTCACAAGGCGTCCAGCATCGAACTCAAGGGTCCGGCGAGAATGGGTGAACTTTCTTGGCACAGGTGGCTATGCAGTAGGCTCATCGTCCACTCTCTCATCCAATAGAAGTCATAGTATAAACTCCATATTTTACAGGGATCGTATCTGCTTAAACTGCATGAGCATCTGTATGCCGTTGCAAGGCCTGCTTGCAGGTTAATCTTCCTGAGATGGATATGTCTTCTGTTATTGTCAAAACCTCCCTTGAGCTGCATCTGAAAAATTAAGAATGACGAGGGCGGTGTCCCATTCCTGTCCATCATACCCAAGCTGGGGAGGTCTGGTAACAAGGAGGTCTGAATGAGAGGGTTGGATGGGAGTCGAACTCTGTTCCAAAATCCCAAGAGACGTGTACGAAGTCGAGACAAATAGTTTCAAGAAGCCGGAGTCGAGTTGTGGTAGAGAGTAAGACTTCAGTTCAATCTCCAGACTCCCGTGCTTCGGGAGGGTTGGAGCTGGGGAAGATGATCGTGGGTGATATAAGAGGTGGATATCGACCCCATTGAAATCCATGTAGGCAAGATACGGCCAAAGGTCTCTGTCAGAGTGGTTTCGGAGGACAACCGTATATGAATCTCCCAATGTGCGCACGAGATCAGCCTTTCCACCCATTAGAAGATTTTGATCTGTTCGTATTTGATTCTGAGGGTTGACAACATAAAGTTCCAGCTGAAGGTGATCTCGAAAGGGATTTTTGGGATTCGTGCGATGAAGATGCATATGATAACGCGCGGCTTCGTCTAGGATAAACGCAGATCGTTCTCTGTCCCTTTTCTCTATTTGCAGCACAGGACGGCGGGGAGGTGCAAGCTGGTTGAGTGTTTGCACTCGAACGGCTCGCGAGTGCACCCCGACAGATATATCTGCTAGTGTAGAGTGTTCAACTTCAATGATGTTGAGCCCTTCTGTAACGGGTATGCCATCAAGCCCGTCGAGCTTTGGACGACAGAAAAGATGACGGAAGATAGATGAGCAGGTCTTCTTCATGTAAACTCGGAAAGGAGTGCGCGTGTTCCACCGCGTGATGCGCGCCCAAGACCCTTGCCTACCACGTTTATTAATGCTCTTACGTCTGGCAAGAGACCATGTCGGGTGTACTTCATACACACGGAAGCTATCAAGCGACGGATTTAGCGATCCGCAGCGATTGTGGGAGTGGACGCTGAATTCGGTGCCCTCTACGACGCCATGGATTGCACCCATGTGCAGACGTACGCCGTCTCTTTCTCCTTCTACTGGAACGAAGTCTGCGTCCGGGACGAAAGGGATGCCATCGAAGAGCACACGATCTTGATGTCGACCTATGGAGACTGGGTGTTGGGGAACCTGCCCAGCCGGATTGAGGCGCTCTGCGACCTCGAAATATCTTAGCTGATGAAGGGGTATTGCCTTTGTCATCGCGAGAAGTTCTTGTGTAAACCTACCCCCTTCTTTCCACTCGGTCGCCATCTCGCCTGGTTTGCAAGCAGCCAAGAGTGTATGTGTGGGGCAATTATCCTGGTAGAACCCATACTCTCCGTTGAACCTCTTCCCAATTGCGCCCCTCCATAAACCATTGAATAGGTCTTCCTTCCGAGCTTTCTCGGTAGGAGTACACCGAACGCCACGTCGATCGTGTGCGTTACCAGCCAGCTGCGGTGACAAAAACGAACAGTCGAGAATCAGAGTGATGTTGTCGCCCTTTACAGCGCTGAGTTCGCCGAGCATGGAGCACAGGGAACGATCGGAGATGCCCGCAACCCGGCCTTCAGGACCCTTGGTGTCATGGTCGTAGGGGCAAAGAACCTGGACGTGGCGTGGTTTACCCTCGCACCAATCTCGAGGCGCGGGCATGCTGCTACCGTGACCGGCAAAGTAGACAAGGATAGCGTCCCCCTGGGAAATCGCGGGGTTATTGACAAGGTGGCTCATGAAAACGTCTTCAATGCGACGTTTGGTAGCCTCCTTGTTGACGAGGAGTGCAATATTGGTACTGGAGACTTGAAGGTCATGTACTAGCCATTGCTTCATGCGCCGTGCATCGTCAGCACATGCCTCGAGGTTCCATATACGCCCAGACTTGTAGTTGTCGATTCCAATAAGAAGCGCGAAGAGTTGAGGGGCCATCTATGGATGGATTGGTGATAAATAAATATGGATAGCGAAAATACTTGCCCGCTGATGCGGCTAGGAGTGCCGAGATGGTTTGACTATGTGGTGGACAGCTGGAAGTCGGAGCTTCTTATATGTGGGTCCAAGTCGTCATGGGGTCACGTAGAGATAATGGTTCGAAAGAAAAACGGACCTGCAGGCATCGTCAACGTCACACTGGTCGTTGGGTTCCAGCTGTCGGAAATACAATGGGTGCACATCATGCGCAGCGACGGGCTGGCGAAGGATGTGGACTACCACACGATGAGGGTGAATCTTACCAGAACCAGAAAGGAAATCCTCGAATAGTAAGACCCTTTGAAGGTAAGGCGTATAGTGTGTTTCTGAAGAAAGAAAGGTCCGTGAACTTGGAAAGGCAGGGGATGAATCAAAGGACTGAGGGTCATTGACACAACTTGCTACTGCGGTAGACGGTGGCATGGCGGATGCTCCCCTATCGAAGGGCGCGTTTTTTGCACGAGTCGTCGTCATGAGCATCAATGAAAGACGGGTGACCTAATTCATGTCAAGAGCCATGAGCCTAATGGATAAGAGTTTGCCATGAAATTATAATTCAAAGGGCCAACGCTGACCTTGTCGTTGCGTCCGCAGGACGTGTCGAACTGCATTGTAACGTCTCCAGGTCTCACCTCTGCCAACAAGAAGACCGCAGTGTCGGTAGGTAGAGGCTTATACATAGGGGGTGTCTACCGCGCTTGGAAGCCAAGTCCTGCGCACGTGTAGGTCTCCCCCCATCAAGCACGCTCGTTCCAAGTACTCCAGGTACTCTCGCAAAGCAGAAAAGGCCGTCTACAATGAGCTACGTCTGTCAGCAGTGCAAGGAACCCCTCCAGGTATGTACTTTGGCTCTCTCCAGACACCAACGTCCACTCAAGATATCCCGAACACCAGCTCGACGCGTCCCTTGTGGACCTTTCACCTTCTCAGTATGACACGCTTGCAGCATCCCTCCCACCGGCACCTTCTACACGTGTCAGGCATATAACAGAGGCCGAACAGTTGGCTCGCCTCCCTTCTACTCCCGCATCCAAGGCCGCATGGCAATATGCAAAGCATCCAGACAGTTCGAAAACTTCTCCACCCCTTTCTTCGCGTGCGCAAGGGAAACAACCCCAGCGCGATTACCTAGCTCCCAACGAGTCCTTTGTGCTTCTGCAAGATAGCGTGATACGCAACATTCCGTCCCCCCTGCCCCCTCACGCTGCTCCTAGACCAGTCGTCTCTCCTCCCAACATTGTTTTATCAAAGGGTCCACCACCACCACCACCATCATCATCTGTACCCACGCAGACAGAACCCGATCAACCAAACCCAACGCCTATATCACATCACTTGCGTTCCACTATGCGCCTCTTTAATCTGCTGACAACCCGTGCTGATATCGATCATCCGCTCTGTGCGGAGTGCACACAGATTCTTCTTTCCTCTTTACAGAGACAGCTAGACGAAACTAAGAAGGAGCGCGATGGTTACATTGCCTTTGAAAAGGAGTTGAAGAAGGAGAAAGAACGTGAGAGCCAGGACATGAGTAGAGATGAAGCAGAAAAGAGGATCGAGAGCTTGAAAGCAGACGAGCGTGCCGCAGTTGAGCAACTGAGAGTAGCCGAGCGAGAGCGAGAGCAGCTCGATGAGGAGCTGCGGGTGTTGGAGCTAGAGGAAAGAGTTTTGGAGGAGGAAGAGGACGAGTAAGTCCAGGCCTACTCTGACGATTTGTCACCTATAACGGATGAATCGCCAGGTTTTGGCGTGCGCATAATGAACATCAGCTGGTCTCTGGCGGTCATGCTGCTCTTCTTTCGTCCCTGAGGGCAGCATACGCCGCGGACTATGCTGCGTACGAGAAGCTAGAGCGCACCAATGTCTACAACGATGCTTTCTGCATCGGTCACGATGGCGTCTTTGGGACCATCAACGGTCTACGGCTGGGCCGTGTCCCTGGCGTTCCGGTGGGTGGTCCTGCTACTTTATTCCCACCACTTATTCGAGTGGTGCAGGTAGAGTGGCCCGAGATCAATGCAGCATGGGGACAGACACTATTACTACTGTATACCATTGCGCGGAAGCTAGACTTTACGTTTGACAAGTATGTTACTGTATGTTTGAGTGGAATGGTGCTGATGTGGATTGGCAGCTATCGTTTGATCCCGATGGGATCCTTTTCACGGATTGAACGAACGACTGGTGACAAGGCGACGTACGAATTATATGGCTCGGGAGACCTTCACCTCGGCCGACTGCTGCACAACCGCCGGTTTGACTTTGCGATGGTTGCCTTTCTGGAATGTCTGAAGCAACTGATGGACTATGTCAAGTCTCAGGACGCGGGGACTGATTTCCCGCATCAGTGAGTGGAGTGCCGCTAAAGACGAGCGAATCGAGACTAATGGCCAAGTAGAGTGGTCAAAGACAAGATAGGAGAGGCGTCCGTCAAGCTACAGTTTAGCCAAGAGGAGGCATGGACACGTGCGTTGAGACACGTTCTGCTTGCGCTCAAGATAATACTCAAATGGACGACCAATGGGGGAAGCGGGTAACAAGAATAGTATGAATCGTGTGTACCAAGTACTAGTACGACCTGGGATAGCGCTCCTTACAAATCGCCTCGGCCCGGCCCGGGCGAGTATGAGCAAGGATGGCGATATCGCCGTCCATATGTGTAGTCGTGAAAATTCTTTATCACAGCGTCACCATAACGCGCCAGGTCGCTGTCCTTTCCTCCTCCCACCTCCTCATTGACTCCTCAAGTTGCGCGATTCGCTCCTCATTTCATGTCATGGGCCTCCTGTATCTCGGAACACCACTCGCGTGGGACGAGGCAAGCAAGTATGCAGACCACGTCCGGAAGCACGGCATCACACAGTTCCTCCACACCTGGGACAGAGTCAAGCACAGACATGGAGACGAACTCCTCTGGGGCGACGAGGTATCGCCCACCTGGCTTCGAGCTCTGACCCCCCCTCCTCACTCGACTTCTTCAGATCGAGTACATAGTCATCACCTTTGATAGCGAGACGAAAAATGCCAAACTCTCTCTCCGTCAGACGGAGATCCTCGCAACACTCAGCAAGATTGTCACCGACCTCGGCGACGATATCCCAGATTCGTAAGCCTTGGTTCTCCGTTCCAACCAGCCGACAAACAATCTCCTCAGAATCTCGCCCCCTACCTTTCATCCCGAATACGGGAGATATATGTTAGAGTCAACCCCCGGATCTCCATACACGGGTTCCGTCCAAGACTTGCTCTCAGTTGAGTCCAATATGCTTTATAGGTGAGTGCGACGCATTCTTCCTTTTGCGCATGTCTTCAATTTGAATACAGGCGCCTGCTTGCGAGGAGATATCTCAACGCCAACGAAGTACCTATAACAATCACCTCTTTCCCTCGACTGGGTTCACCTGGCGTCTTCACCGAACCCCATTTTAGTCCTGATAGCGCTAAATCCAGCCACAGTCTATTTTTACCGGAAGAGATCACTAATCCACATGCACGCTTTCCGTCAGCACCACGTTTCTCTTGTTCTCATTGGTTACCTTCTGACTGTGCTATAGCACACTCACTGCCAACATTAGAAGCAGGAGAGGGTCCAAAGTCGCTATCAATCTCCCTATTTTCATTGATGAAAGGACGCCGAGACCGTTTGTCGATCCATCTGTACCATGGCAACGTTCCTTGTACGCGGAAGATCTCGGTGGGGGTTTTCTCACGCGAAAATAGCTCAATTACTAATGCTTCCCTTGACGGGCAGAGGCCAAAAATGGTGCAGCTTTAATAGATCATATTTACATGGACGCGATGGGCTTTGGTATGGGCTGCTGCTGTTTGCAACTCACATTCCAGAGCTGTAATGTCGATGAAGCGAGGCGCATGTATGATGCCCTAGTCCCAGTGGGCCCAATTATGGTATGCGATTTTTCGGGCACAGATATATTCTCGCTTATACATATACAGCTCGCCTTGACTGCTGCTAGTCCTATCTGGCGTGGTTATCTCTCTGATGTTGACTGCCGCTGGAATGTCATTGCTGGCAGTGTAGATGACCGTACTGCGGAGGAACGCGGATGCACAGTAAGTTAACCAACTGCCTACTACGTCAACTTTCGACTGACTATACCACCCCCTAGCCATTAAAGCAGAATAAATTTGTGGTTCCAAAGTCACGTTATGATAGCGTTGACTTGTATTTATCAACGGATTGGGTCAATAAGCCAGCTTACAACGATACCGACGTACCCTACGACCAAGAAATTTACGGTCGCCTCGTTAAACATGGTATGTATAGAATCGTGAAATTTCTTTGCAAAGACCTCTTTTCACGTCTGTTTAAAGGCATTGATGAACTGCTTTCTAAACACATAGCCCATATATTTATCCGTGACCCTCTAGTAATTTTCTCGGAAACTATCAATCAGGATGACGAAACTAGTAGTGATCATTTTGAGGTGAGCACCTCCCAACTTTGTGACACTCGATGACGATACTATCGGTAAGAACCTCCAATCCACAAATTGGCAAACTCTTCGTTTCAAACCACCGCCACCCAACTCCTCCATTGGCTGGCGAGTCGAGTTTCGCACCATGGAAGTACAACTCACCGACTTTGAGAACGCCGCATTTGCTGTGTTTATTGTACTGTTGTCTAGAGCCATCCTTGCTTTCAACCTAAATTTTTACATTCCTATCTCCAAGGTGTGGTCTAAACATTGCCTGTCATTTTGTTGTGATTTATGTCTTCAAGGTCGATGAGAACATGGCAAGGGCGCAAAAGCGAGACGCCATTGGTACGGGCAAGTTCTTCTTTCGCAAAAATGTACTACCACCAGGTTACGTATCACCCACGATGAGTTCTCCGTCATCGTCTGGATGGTGTACCCCTATCGAAGGGCAGGATGGTATGCGAACAAAGGAACGAAAGATGCGGAATTGTTTCTCCCCTGTCCCTCCCCCGCCTATGCTCGTAGATACTCCTGTCGAAGATGAGTATGAGGAAATGTCGATGGAGGAGATCTTCAATGGGAAGGTTGGTGTTGAATGCACTCGCATGTGCAATGGCTCTCCCAATCATCACAGGGTGCTACGTACCCTGGATTGCTCGGACTTGTCGAGGCATACCTTGAAACGCTCGACGTGGATGCATCTGAGAGACGGCAGATCAACAAATACATTGACCTAGTCCGTCGTCGTGCAGATGGTACGTTTTCATGATTCATTTTGGGCTCCGGCGATCCTAAGGTGTACTAGGCTCGCTAATAACGACGGCAAGATGGATGCGAGACTTTGTCCGATCACATCCTTCATACAAATTTGACTCGGCAGTCAGCCAGGAGATCAACTACGACCTCATGGTTGCGGTCGACGAGATGTAGGTTTCTCTCAAAAGAGACACCAGAATTCCTGACGAGTCGTCTGCAGTGAAAGGGGCGTGTTGCGTGTCCCACATCTCCTGCCTCAAGACTACACTCGCCCGCACGTCAATGGGTTGCATGAACAGAGGTTTGAGCCATAGTCGTGTACATATCCTAGTCTTTGGTCACGTGATAAATTAGCCGGCTTTGTCCGCATTGTAACTCGCGCCAGGATTCAACGACAGTCTGTTTGCACTCCACAAAGGATGTCTGCGTTGCGTTTCCTTTCCTCTGCCGCCAAACGCGCGCCATCGACACTCTGTTTGCAGAGACGTGGTTATGCTGAAGTTGCAGACAAGATCAAGCTTTCGCTCGTTCTTCCTCACCAAGTCCGTCTCCACTTGCTTGCACATGCATCCCTAACAGCGCTTGCCAGGCCATCTTCACTTCCACAGACGTCGTCCAAGTGAACATCTCGGCTGCGTCTGGTGATATGGGTATTCTTGCAAACCACGTCCCTTCTATCGAACCCCTCCGTCCTGGTATTGTAGAGGTGATCGAGTCCGGGAACACGTCCAAAAAGTGGTTTGGTGGGTGGTATGACAGTG
Organism: Singerocomus rubriflavus; assembly: GCA_038088835.1. Lineage (NCBI taxonomy): Eukaryota > Fungi > Basidiomycota > Agaricomycetes > Boletales > Boletaceae > Singerocomus > Singerocomus rubriflavus. The sequence continues at coordinate 13,154 of JBBPJS010000321.1, forward strand.
TGTGCAATGCCACTCCTGAGTCTTGCAGTGTCCGGTGGTTTTGCAAACGTTCACCCCGGTAACAAACTGACAATCAACGTGGTCGAGGGTGCCCCGCTCGAGTCATTCTCATCCGAGGTCTGGTACTCTTCTTGGAAGTGCCCTACATGGACTGATAACTTTGTTCAAGGCCGTCCGTGCCAACCTACAAGAAGCACTAAGGGTCGTCGCTGGTAGTGGATCAGAGGAGGACAAGCTGGAAGCTCGGATAGAGGCGGACGTTTATGAGGCGCTTCAACACGCTTTGAGCTCAAAATAAATACAATGCAATTTCATCCGGTGTTGCAACTTAGAGTAGTCTACACGCGGTCCACGTCCAGTACTTTGATATGACCATTGTTTCGTGGATTCGGTTTACAAAAGTTGTGTCAAACAAAGCCAAAAGGTTCATCTCATTGTTCACGTTCTCTGTGGACAAGGAGCGCGCCTGCCAGACTCCAGGATTGAGCTCGTGACGATGAGTCTGCCCAAGACTGTCGATGATCCGTCTTTTCTGGAACATACGCTCATTCGTGATCATGTTCTCATATATTCCTTGGCCGGTCGGTCGCGTTCGAACATCAAGAACATAGTCAATCGCTTTGCCGAAGCCGTGCAACAGGATGACCGAGTGCGTACTCAAATCATGTCCTTTAGTTCGAAATCTCGACATATTTTTAGGTAGCCGCAGCAATCAGGTTATGGGCATACTTGGTGTTCCAGGATTTTTTCTCGGATGAAAATTCCTTAGAGATCATAGACAGAGGGGAAGGGCTTTGCAAAGTCTTCCTCGAGCACCAGTCCAGATTACTCAATGGATTGGAGTACGAAGCCCGCGAATACGTTGAACGGCTTGCTAACAAGAGGGGTGTCGACGCTGCCAAGCTCAAATACCGCACTACAAATACTCAGCACTACGGCAGAGAAAGGGGAAATCAAGGTAGAAGAAAAGGTGAAGATGGTCAACGCTCTTTGCGACTGCACAAAATATCGGGCTCAAAGCAAGTTCATCACCAAGTTCAGACAATTGCCCGGCATCCCGATGCAGGTCTTGCTTACTTTTCAGTCATGGAAGCTGTATGTTTACCCCACAGAACTGACAGGAGACATTACGATGAATTCAAGCCTATCTCATCCTGCGATCGGTAGCTCAGTAAATGATACTCTCGCTACTGGTACACGACTGTCCGTCTTGCCGTCGGCTCCGACACCCAGACATTCGACGTCTAAAAGACAGAAGAAACGGAAAGCCGGTCCTCGAAGACCCGTATTCGTCACACCAGAACTATCTGAAGACGACAAGGAGCCGTCGAAGACTCATGTAGTCAGTGTTGCGGACTCCATATCTCATCGACCGGAACGGATTACACCCAATTCTTGTCGCCCACAATGTGATTTAGAAAAAAATCAGGTAGACAAGAAAAACCCGGCCCACATACCCGAAACCAAGCAGCACCGTAAAGATGTATGCATCTCTCAGCCTCGAAGAGCCCCAACAAGCGTTCGGTCTGATGACATCGTTTGCCTTCCTGGTGTCAAGGATAGGCGCAGGGCCGAACTATCGCTCAAGGGCCGCAAGCACGAGGAATCAAGGACTTTGAACGTATCCACTCAAAGAATGCGAGTAAGTTCCAACCCTGGAAGACTGTGGGAGATAGATTCCGTCAAAAACCATCGCGTAACAAAGCGATTACGTCGAGCTTCAATGTCAGCTCTAGATGGTGAACTAGGGGAGGGATCCAAGTCCATGCGCGATTTACAGGTGAAAGGCCTTCAAGAATCCATGATCCAAGGGTCCCCTATTACTTGTCCTCCTTTGACCCAGGAAAATAGCCAGATGAAACTGAAAGCGCGAAGAAAGCGTACTCGGCCCGAGTTCGAGACAGGAGCTGCAGTGTCCCTTGAAGAATTATCTGTCGACACCCAGGAATCTCTTGGCTCGGACATTAGACCATTGCGACCTCTTCCCCAAAAAGTATGCGACGCGGTTGCGGATAAAGACATGACCGTCTGTGGAGCTTTACATGGATCTTCATCTCCAGGGCATGTGGACCAATTTTTGCGAGATGTAGCAAGTAATGCATTAGCCGGACTACAGGAAGAAGCCAGGGCGGACATACAAGATTGGACTCAGGACTCGGAACACGAGGTAGAACGTGACGACTTTGATGGTTACGAAGCAGATGAAGCAGACGACGCCTGGGCCATCACAGAAACTTCTGATCCCTCAATTCCCGTACCTAAGCCTCCTGTCCCTGCTCCTCCTCGTATATGGGCTCAGGTGAGTTGCCTTAATTGCACCCCAGTATTACCGACTGATCATCGATAAGTCTCGCCAAGAGGTCTGCGAATCCTTGGAGTATTTTCGCTCCTACCATAGTGGTGTATACTGTAAGGATGACATCGTCAGGGGTTACCTTCTGGGGGCATATGCTACAAGGCACGTAATTCCTGTTGCCGCTGTTTTAAATCTCTAAATCACTGCAGTCGGGACATATTTCACCACGGCGGAAAATTAATCATTTCCCATGGGTTCGTTCGACTTATATATATATACCGCGCTTGGGTGTCACTGAACTTTCGGAACAGAGGTGGCAAATCTGAGTGTATACTTGACTCTCGTAGAGGACCCCGGCGTTATCAGACAGATCAGGATCAGGAAGCCTCGGATAAGTCTGTCCGTGCTTTGCTGAAGACCCACAAAGACCGACGGCCTGTCGCGCTTCTTGCCGACGATAAATATGCACTCTTCCCCTACGATCTCACCTCAGCCAACTATACCTATGTCGTGCTTGGTTTATATTGGATATCTCATGTATGGGGTCAGTTCTTTACGCGTTGCCAATCAATCCGATCTAACCAACAGCTAGCGGAGCGCCAATCCGCCCGTGACGGAATGGGACGTGTTGTCCGATGGAAATTCGCGTTTCAGTGGTGTGAGGGTCAAGGTGATCCCTGGTGGGCACCACTGCAGGAAATGACAGAGATAACACCCGATCTGCCTAAGCCCATCTCGAACTCAGGGACGTGCTTCACTCAAGGGTCGTCACACTCCGTAAATACGGATGAAGATTCAAGCACTCAATGCAAAGATTGTCAGTTGCAAAGTTCGATTATTTACAAGCAAGGCTGGATGTGCTTGAACCCTCACTGCAATGTGTTTTGGAGTATCAATGGCGAAGACCCAGAACAATTAGATTATCGTGAAGACTTCTTGAGCCTGTTACCCCACAAATTCGAAAGAATGCCAGATCTGACACCGTCCAGAGTTGTTGAAATTCCAGGTAGAGTTACGACCGCGTATGCATTTAGCAAAGGTTGGCATTGCACAAAATGTGGTCGCCTCTCGTGCAGGTAAGTTTGATAGCGAAATAGATTGGCAGTTTTGATGGCATAGGCAGGTATAAATGGGAGTGCTGGGAATGTTCCAACTGTCTAGTGAGTAGTCGCACAGTCCCGTCCATGAACCGCTGACAGAGGCTTGCGGTTCAGCACCAGTATGTAGTCAACGGCAGGTTACGCTCACCAAAGGAGTTCTGGAACCAACGTCTTCCCAAAGGATTCATGCACTCGCACGTTGGGAAGGACTCAGGTAAAGCAGCTCTTCGTAGCCGCCATGTCATGTTTACTTCCACTTCTACAGGCATCCTTGCCTCCGGTTTTGAATCAATATACCTCGGAACGAACAAAGGATTCTCTAATCACCTTACTTTTACCTTACCCTACAATAGGTTGGTATCGTCAATTCTGTGCTCCGTGACTGGTGACAGATTCACCTCGTTAGAGGTACAATCCATCTCATTCTTGGCACAGCATTATCGAATGGGGATGCCGATACCATCTTCCAATTGTATCAGCAACAGGCTTCTACTGGCGAGCTGAAACTTCGTCGTTACCCACTGCAAAACGTATGCACACCAAGTTTTCGCTTCGTCATTATCTAATATTTGCTATAGCACAGAGGTACTCCGATTCGCCAGCTGTCTTGACACGAGTTAACGTGGTTTTGATCAGCGCGCGGTCGGTTACTCACCAACTACTTTTCGCAGAACTGTAAGTACCGTTTCTTATACAGATGTAATCTATCAGTGATGTGATTCTTGTGTTAGCTGGTGAACCATACCAAGTATGCTCAATCAAATAGAACATGTGCGGTTTGCTGATCCCCTTTTTAGTATGTTGGCGGGTCGGGACATACGGTCCCTTTCTGTGATGCGCCTCAGTGCGTCCGACGAGCCTTGAAGCTGATTGAGGATAGGGCTCGCATTGCGTTAAACGCTGATATCTCATTCAACGAGGTCCTTAGCGCGGCGTACATGGAACGACAGAAAATGTCTGTGAGTACCACCTCGTCCAGTGCGACTGATAGCCTGCTAAGTTATTCCCAGTTCCACAGTGATAGCGAAAAGGGGTTAGGACCCACTGTCGCGTCTCTTTCACTGGGGTCGGCGGCACTGATGCATTTCCGTCCACATGTGAGCATAGATAATCCAAGGAGCAAGGACACTTATGCATTGACCCTGGTTCTCCGTCATGTAAGTGTCGATTACTGCATGATACCTGTTGCTCAGTGGTACGCTACGTTGTCAGGGTGACGTCTTGGTTATGCAAGGCAGCGATGTGCAGAAGTATTATGAGTGAGGAGCTTAACACACAGGCTGGTCGTGTTGCTAATTTCCAGACAGGCACACGGTTGTTCCGATGAACTTTCGCATTGCTGCAACTGCGCGTTACATTGGATCTACCTAATAGGATTCCCGTCCATCTGTATTAGAGTAATCGAGTCTGATAGTAACACGGCTGCTGTACGGTGGTATAAGTACTGGGCCCGCGTACTGGGTGAGATCAATACAACGTGCGTCCAACGAGACCACCGTCTTCATCTAGCACCTACTCCCAGTCAAAGATGGGTGATAACGAATCTACCTCCCAACTGCAGTCACCTGTCGCCCTCGTTCCGCGTCTTCTCCGGTCGACGAGCAAGGCACAGCCAACCCAGCAGATCGCTTCGTCGACTCCAGCCGCAGAACAGACGAGCGTTGCCCCAACTGGGTGGATGTCCAAACAAAAGGCATCCGCAATTGAGCACGTCGCAAAGCTCACTCACCGAGCTACTGGCAGGACACCAGCCCAAAGTGCAACGGACGGTGACGGTGTTGATCCCGCCGCACGATCATCGCAGACCCTTCACGCTGCTCAGACGTCTATAGGCACCAAGA
>JBBPJS010000322.1:0-18385 GCA_038088835.1 Singerocomus rubriflavus
TTATCAACACACCCCCTCAGTGAGATACAAGCAAGTGTCCTGTATAGTGGTGATGAAAGGCTGGCTTCAGCAGCAGTTTTGTTAGGATGTCAGCTGTATTTTGATGGGTGGGGACCCATTCAGGATGGAATGATCCTGAGGCCATGTGCTTGCAGATGAAATGATGTTGAACATTGATGTGTTTGGAGCAAGATTGGTTGCTGAGGATCCTAGAAAGGGAGATGGCAGCAGTGTTGTCAGCATGAACATACAGGAGGGAAGGGATGTCCTGCTTTAGTGACTTGAGTAGTGCCCTAATGTAGAGATCTTCTTGTATACACACCATCAATGCAATATACTTGGCCTTGCTGGATGATAAAGCATGAGTCATCTATTTCTTAGAGCTGTGAGTGATTGGACCACCATGAAAGTACCAAACATATCCACTGATAGAGATTCTGTCTCCAGGATCTGTTGCCCAGTCAGAATCACTGAAGGCATGTGGCTGAAGATTCACATTGGGGTTGCCAAAGTGGATGTGTAAAGACTGCATGCCTTTCAGATATCAAAGCACCCACTTTGCTGCTGCAAAATGCTTGGGCTCTGAGTTCATGCACTGCTAGAAGAGACATTGAATAGCATAAGCAATATCTGGTCTGGAGCATATGGAGAGGTAAATCAGCTCCCCAACTATTTTCTGATAGGCACTCTGAAGATTGTCAACTGGGGGATAAGTATCATCTGGGTGACCAAATGAATGATTCAGGTTCATTGAAAGTGAGATTGTGTTATGAATTGTACACTGGACTTGTTAACTTTCTTTTCTTTCTTTTCTCTTATCTTATCTTATCTGCATCATCACATGACTAGGTCATATGACTTGTCACATGACTGATCACATGATCAGGTCTAGACCAATGATGTCATTATAATGTCATGCCTGCTGAAAATCTCATATTAGATTTAGGCCTTTCTAAAAGCTTTTATCTTTAATTTCCATTTCTTCTGAAAGCTTCTTTTCATTTCCACCTTTTTCTTTTCATTTCTGTCTGGTTCTCTTCCATTATAGAACCTCATGATGTGCTTCTATTTCACATCTTATCTATGACATCACTTGGTTCATGCTCTGTTCTGTACCCTATATAAAGGGAATGTTTTTGGCTGTTTTCCCTTAGCCTAATCCATTTGGTTAATCATCACTCTTAGTGAAGTGAGACCATAAAAGGGTTACCCTCTTTCCATTACTTCACTTCTACCATTGTACAATCATATTGACCTAAAGACCACTCAAGAGATCATCACATCAGTTTGTTCTTCATTCAACTCAGAATTATAACACTTGAATTAGGCTTGTTTACCTTGCCTGGTCTTTAACTGTATAGTGTCCTTCCTCTCTATATCCACATTAAATTACAGAGAACCCTGTTGTGAACCTTACTATAAGCAATAGCCTCTCAGTCATAGATACTTTCCTTAACCCATCAGGTGACCTGGCATCTTCTATATGGGGTTTGAACCATTCTGCTTATGATGGTCAGTGGTAAGAGAGTGCTGAACAGCTAGTGTTGTGAAACCATAGAGTTACACTACTCTGCCAACTAACCCAACAACCTGGCAGATGACCAGGATGAACAATACAGGGCTAAACCATAGATGTTGGAATAAGAGAAGATGCTAGGATAGCAGAAGGGGATTTGGATATGATGATAGAGCTGCATGTTGGGGGGACTTCTATATGAGAACTCTAGAACTACTCTTGCAAGTCCTTTCTAACCATAGTACTCTTGCAACTAGGTTCTGTCTTCCTCCTAATATTAAAGACCTAACATTGATAGCATAATTGTGTTCAGACCTTGGGGTGAGGCTTCCAGTTCTTGGGTAATCACATGACTGTTTACCAGGTTGTCAACCTTGAAAGTGAAGATGGTGCCACTGTAGATACATGGGTATGTTCTATAACCCCAATGTATGTTCCAATGAGAGATATGATGCTACTTATAGCTTAAGTTATTGTTACTGTCTCTGTAATATAATAAAACCACCTTAGCAATGATAACCTCTTGGGGTCGCAGGTATAACATCAGTAATTGGTATGATGAATGATTATGTTATATGGTTCTTTAATAGTTTTGTGGTTTGATTTTGATACAATAAATGTCTTTCATTCTTCTAGGTACTGGGTTCTGTACTAGCACTTGAATGAGCTTGCTGACTGGCCAGATGTTGGTGGTACAGTGTTGTCAGGGTTAGTATGATGATATGATGATAGAGGGGAGGAAGGTGTGGCTTTATCTCCAGATGTGCCTCACTCCTAGGGATCCAATGAAGGACTGGTAGGTGAATAGCTGTCCTTTACTTGAGTTATCATCACTAGGCCACCACTAAGGGCAGGATAGGAGAGGAAACAAGTGGATTAGACTAGGGGATAGCAACCAACTCATAACCTCTTATATATGGTACAGGAGTGAGCACAGATCAAGCTGTGTCTTGGGTCTAGGATATATGCTATTAGTGCTATTGGCTAAGTAGATGTGGGAAATAACACTTGATTGAGAGGTGTACACAACTAGTAGAATCAACTCAGTTGTGCGCTTGACAACAGACTAAATATATTCACCTAGTAGAACCAACTATGTACAAGTTAGCTATGAGTATATAGAAATATCAAGCAACAAGTATCTCACCTCAGTCATATGCTTGACAACAAACTGAGGTGCTTTAAGTATGAAAAGCATCTTATATATGAAAGTAAATGAATACTGGCTAAAAGGGGATATCAGGGGCTGGCAGAGCTTCTGATATGCAAGACACAGGAATAAATGAAACAGTGAATATGCAATGAAGGCAGTGAAATGGTCCATATGTTGGAGATTAGCCTGTCAATTAGGCTTTTCATTAGTTCAGCTATAGTACATTACCTACATTTCCTTATTTGAATGAGTGTTGACTGCTTGTTGCATCACCAAATACTCTTTCCCTCCAGTCTCATACTCTTGACTGGAGGTAAGCTACACATTACATTGTCTATATACTCACTACTTACCCTATCTAGTATTTACTTTTTACCTCTAGGTAGTTATACTGCCCAGTCTCATACTCTTGACTGAAGTATTTACTCTTTACCTCTAGTGTTGTTGGCACACCAATCTCCAACAGGTTATGAGCCCTGCCTAGTGTGGCAGAAGAGACAAGACCTGTAGCTACTGGCTGGTTAATTAGAACTACATATACATGATCCAAAGTAGGGGAAGAATGAAAGCTTATAGTGCCAGCCACTGAGTCAGAGCCCAAGCAAGTACTAACCCACCGAACTGGATATACCAACGGATCCTGAGATTCTGAGCAGGCAATCCAACCAGACCAACCACCTACCCAGCACTGCGACCACTGAGTCCTACTGGGGGCAAACAACTATGACAGTACAAAACCACTGGTGATGTCTTCAGAATGCATCAAGGTACAACCACTTGTTGCCACATTGCCAATTAGGTGACTGTACTACAAATGACTCAACTCCTTACCCCTCAATCCCCATCTTCATCAACATTAACCACCTGCGACCAACTAGTGCCAGCAAGCTACAGCATCAGCCACAGAGTGAGAGCCTGAGGGCCAGGAGTATGGAAATACAAGACTTAGAGTCAGCAAGCCACAGTGCCAGCCACAGAGTGAGTGCCTGAGCATCATTCTGATATGACCTATCATTGATCAACCAGACCACCAAGTCCAACAGAAGAAGAACCCACAGGGAAGGAAAGTCAACCCCCCCCCTTGCCCACTTTTACTCAGATAGAGACCCACCATGTCAAGCAAAGGGGTGTCTACACCATCTCCTGATACTGCTTAGATTGAGGGGGTGACATGAACTACTACCATTAGCAATCCAACTACTATCAAACCAAGGCCAACTTTGAGATGAGTCTAAACTACCACACCAAATGTGCACTCCACCCATGAGTATAAACTGGTACTGCCACTCTGCTATGAGTATAAACTAGCACTACACTCCACCCACAAGTATAAACTGGTACTTCACTCCGCTATGAGTATAAACTGGATATTGTTACATGTTGACCGGGTAGGACAGCACATAGCCCTTAAATGACAAAGCTGTGGTCAATGGTGATATGAAGGGTTTAAGAGGGCATAGCATATGGTACCCCAATAGAGGTCTGCCTAGTTGCGAGGACTGAGGCATGCAGTGACGAAGGAATAGCAATTGAATTGCTAGAGGTACCATGTACAAGTGAGTACAAGGAAGATGAAAGCTAAGGTATAGTAATACGACTGTGCATATAAGTACTGGTACTATGCCCTAGGCCCTGATTAAGGGTAGGTGTGGGAACCTACCCATGTAATGGTAACCAATGGCATAAGTAGAGCTCCTAATGTAACAGTAGCCAATGGCATATGAGGAGCAAAGGTAAGGCTATGATAAGGTAATGGAAAGGGAATGCTGATGAATAAGGAACCATGCTGTGCATGGAAAAGAAGAGCAGAAGTCAAAGCACAGTCTATGGCATGGGACATTGGAAGTGATGAGTCAGCATTTGAGATGCAAGGACTGAAAGATAGCACACTAGGTGCTGCATAGGCTAGCATTTGTAAATGGTAGAATGGAGAAAATATAACATTACCCTCCCTTTAGACTGTGAATGGCTGCATAAGTCTTCTATGCCCAACTATAGAAGGCAGATTCATTAACTGGGGATCCAGTCATGTTGCCATATGCAACATCATCATAGATGTCATCGCCGTAATCAGAGATGTTGCCTGATGCAGCAGGGGTGTCAATAAACCTAGAAGGAGGCACATGTAGTGGAGGGGGTCGAGGCATAGTGCATGTATGTCTTTGATTGCAATGAGTTTGGCAAATGGGGGAGTGCACAATGGATGGGGGGTTGGACGAGTCATGGGAGGAGGTAGACGCTGATGGGGGCAGTGAGCACGTGGTAGTGCGGTCAACTGGTAAAACGGTGAAACATTGTAACATGCACCTTTTCTGTGTGTGGCCAGGTTGCCACAACATGCAGAAGGGGCATTGGTATATGGGGCAGTTGATGTGAACATGGCCAAGATGGTGGCATTGGAAGCATGCCTCATTGTACCTCGGGTGCGAGGGAGGTAGGACTACTCATCCCTGAGCATCCATCCAATATGTTTCTAGTCTTTTGACAATTATCAACTCATCGAATGTCAGCATCTCATCTGTGAGAGTGGGAGTGGTGAACATAGGGGGATTTTCCATTCCAGCACTTGCTAGGTTTCACAGGTATTCATCCAGATTGTTGAGGAATTCGCCAAATTCCATCTGGTATGCCATCTCAAGGAGAGAGTTCTTGAGGGAGATGGCAACTGAGCTCATGACAGAGATAAGGAATGCACACATGGCATTGGCATTACTATGAGTGTGGGTGGAGCCCATCCTTAGTCTTTGAAGGGCAAGGAATGCGGTGTAGAGGGATTATAATGGTAACCCCATGTCTAAGTGTGCCTCAATAGGAATTGTGAGGTGGGCATCTTGGGTAAAGATGTGGATTTGGAGGGCATAGTTGATGTCGTGTTGACCAGGTCACATTCTGTGGGCATAGAGGGGTAAGTCTATAGATAAGGTTCTGCTTCGCGAAGTAGAATCAAAAGTAGAATGAGTAGAACCATCCTCTGCCACTGAATACAATGACAAGAGGGTCACAGAAGAAGAGGACAGTGGAATAGAAGAAGATAATGTCAATGTATCAAGAGTATCTCTAAATTGGGGAATCTTCTGGTGTGGTGGGTCGTTCGGGGCTGTGACATGATTGTTGCTTTTGTGGTTGGGGGCAAGGGACATGGACACAAAGTGTAGGGTGAGGGTGTAGAATGTGTTGAGTGAATTGTGGGTGTTTTTCTTTTCTAAAGATTATACCGCTGTTTATAGTCTGTGAGGAGCTTCTAGGTATGCAACAGATTCTTTTCTGGGACCCATGAATCATCATCGGGTCCATATCCTTTCCATCAGATCAGGAATGAGCAGAAGGATGGCTTTTTGTGGTGTTTCCTGATTCGTTCTACTTCATATTCTTCTTCCCCATCTATTAGGTCTGAAATGGGAGAAACAGCATTAGTTCTGTCCATTCTAAATGGAGACAGGAGGGATGTGTGGAAGACGGGGTGGATCTTCCATGTTTTAGACAGTTGCAGTTTGAATGTGATGGGGGAGATTACCTCTGTTACTGTGAAGGATCCCTTCTGTTTCTGCATGAATTTAGGATTTGACACCTGTCATTTTAGATTAGTGGCCTCTAGCCATATGTGGTCTTCTTTCCTGAAGGGTTTGTAGTGGCATGTATTTCTGTTCTGCATTCTCATGCATGCCAGGTTGTGGGAGGCATTGGCTTCATTTCATGCCTCAATCATTGCTTTGACTCAGTTGTTTGTGGTGGGATTATCTGTCATTAGTGGGATATCCAGGAGAGGTCTGGGCTCAAATCCCATGAGGAGAAAGAATGGGGATTTTCCCATTACAGAGTGTGGTCGGTGGTTATGTGTGAACTCTGTGTGAACTATATTCTCGACCCAGCTGGTGGGATGGTTTTCATAGTAGATGTGGAGGTACATTTCCATTTCCTGGTTGACCCTCTCTGTCTGTCCATCAGTTTGTGGGTGATACGCAGTAGAGAGAGCTAAATCATATTTGAGGAGTTTTTCGAGAGCTTATGTGAAGTTTGACACAAACTGTGGTCCTTGATCTGATATGATTCTATCATGGAGGCCAAAGCATTTATATACTGAATTGAAGAAAAGAGTGGCAATGTCAGTAGTGGTGGTGGATTTTTTGGTTGGGCAGAGTATTACCCTCTTCATAAGGCCATGGTCAACCATGACCATGAGTGCATCAAAGCTCTGAGAGAGAGGGAGGTCGGTGATGAGATCGACGCTGATCTGTTGGAAGGGGTGTAAACAGTGGGACACAATGGGTTGGAGTGGTGGGGTTGTGGGATGTGTATTAGCCTTATTGGCTTGGCATGCAATGCAGTTGCGGATATGGGTGCAGATGGAGGTGGCCATCCCTGGCCACCAGTAGTGTTGGGCAATGAGGGCAAGTGTTTTTTGAAGGCCAGGGTGTCCCACCAATTCATGATCGTGACACCTCTGCAAAATGGATGTGTGGACATCAGGTGAGACATACAGATGATGTTGGTAGGATAGGAGACTGTTCCTGTTTTGGAACAATCTGAGGCAGGGGCAGAGGTGAGTAGGAGTGGTGAGGTCAAGGTGATTGAGGAGATTGGTGGCAAAGGGGTTCATAGCTGTTTGCTTTTGGATGCAGAAGGTAAGGTTTTCATTGACCATGTTGATGAATAGTGAAGAAGGTAGTAGGGTCACTTGTTTGTTATCAGTTGTGGGTCCACTGTGGTTTGGCCAATGAGAGAGTGCATCTGGGGCAGCCAATGTATTGCCCGGGGTGTATTGGAGTTGGAAGTTGAAGTTGGCAAGGTCTAGGAGCCACTGAGCCTGTCGGTGGTTGAGCTTCTGCACTTCACAGAAATAGGTGAGGTTTTTGTGGTCAGTGAAGATGGTGGTGGTATACCCGGTTTCCTATAAATAATGACGCCATGTCTTCAGGATGTGAATAATGGCAAGCAATTCTCAGTCGTAGATGTCGTAGTTACGTTTGGTGGGTGAGAATGCTTGCAAGATATAGGAGCAAGGGTGGAGTTGTCCATCATTTCCTTGCTATGATAGGATGCCACTGGATGCGAACAGTGAGGTGTCTGTGGAGATGACAAAGGGTTTAAACATGTCTGGGAAGGTCAGTACCAGTTTTGCAAGGAATAAGTCCTTGAGCATGGCAAACATGGTATCGCAACTCTCTGTCCAGTTCCATGGTTGTGTTTTCTTTGTTAGGTTGACCAGTGGTCTGACGAGTGTGGAGTAGCCTGGGATGAACCTCCAGTAAAAATTAGTGAATTCCAGAAATGACCATACTTTCTTTATAGATTGTGGGTGGGGCCACTTGGCAATTCCATCCAGTTTGACTGGGTCCATGGTGATCTGTCCCAGTTTTACAACCATTCCAAGGTAGTCGACTTTCTTTTTGTTGAAGTTGCACTTTTCCAGTTTGAGGCATAGGTTTAACTGTTGCATCCATTTCAGGACACAACATGTCCATTCATTATGAGTTGCTTGGTTAGGGGAGAATATGAGTAGATCATCCATGTAAATTACCAACCACCCTTCTGCAATGAGGTTCACAAAGAATTCATTCATGAAACACTGGAATGTGGTGGGGGAGTTTGACAAGCTGAAGAACATGATGGTGGGTTCATAAAGACTTTTGTGTGTGATGAAGATGGCCTTCCACTAGTGTCCTTTATTGATTCGGACATTGTTGTATCCCTATCACATGTCGAACTTTGTGAATACCTGGGTGTCTTTCAGTTTGTCCATAAAATCGGAGATAAGAGGTAAGGGGTATGCATCATGGACAGTATGTTCATTGACATATTGGTAGTTTTGACATGGGCAGAGTTTCCTGTCTTTTTTTTTGACAAAGAAGAAGGGTGAGGCTTGGGGTGATTTGGACGGCCAAATTTTTCCTGCTTTCAGATTTTCCTCTATGAATCCTTCTGTAGTGATCCTTTCTTTGGGATTCAGAGGATAAATCTTGCTGATCTTTGGTTTGAACATTTCCCGCAAATGGATTTCATGGTTGTACGACTATGATGGAGGAAGTTGGTTGCCAGTGGGTTCAGAGAATATGTCCACGAATAAGCTATACCTGTCCAGGAGGGTTACTTTGGCTTTGTTTTGAAGGACTTCAATGGTGAGGTTTGTCAATGTTGTTGCTCTTACAAATCTCTGCCCTGCTCTCCTTATCCTGTTTATGCTTTGTACGTTCTTGTTGACTTGTTCTTTGAGTCTCCTTCATTGGAGGTATCTAAAGAAATGTGGGGTTTCATCTTGGATTACTTAGATCTCCCTTTGGGGAAGCGGTTTGGCAGGGATTGCTAAATGGAGTCAGGAGTATTCTTGTGATTGGTCTGTGGATCAAAGAATTTTGACAACTTTGGTTGCCCAGTTTATTTGTGGGTTGATATGGCATAGCCATGGGGTGCCAAGGATCAGGTTATTGGAACTGCAGTGAATGGCTGCAAAGTGTACTTTGTGCATGATATCCCTGATGGTGATGTAGAGATTCACCCCATACTTGGCCATGCCTTGTTTGTTTGGGAATGAGTCAATGTTGGCTATCCATATTGGCTTTTCGAGCTTAGTGAGTGGGATATTGTTTCTTCTGGTGTAATGCCAGTTGATGCAGTTTATTTTGGCTCCACTGTTGACAAGAGCTGTGGCATTGATGCTTCATTTTGTGGACACGAGTAGCTTGACCAAGATGGAGAGAGAATGTCTATTGGTTTGTTCTATCTTAGTGTATACATGAGGGGGAGTGCTGGGCATCTTAGGCAGTTCCCTCTTTAAAAACCCCACATCCTTCCAATGGTGGCTGTCCCCTTGTCTTCATCTGCCATATCACCTGCCTTCTCAACACAGGGAAGTTTCGAGGAGATGGCGCAAGTCTTCTTCATCATTGGAGGGGAGAAAGCATTCTTGTACTTTGGACAGGCTTCACTCCAATGACTGGCTTGTTGGCATCAGAAGCATAGTTTGAGGTCCATACATCTCTTGTGTTCTTCTGGGGTTAGCTTGTTGACTCAGATGGTGTCAATGTCCATGACATTCGGGTCTCTGATGGAGGTGTTGTGAGTAGTGTGAAAGTACTGGAACTGATGCAGTCTGGCAGCTTGTTGGGCAATGTGATTTGCTTGCTCATTCTGGGAGATGAACACAGCAGTGCATGTCATCCATTCTTCTACAGTGGTGGGGACCTTCTTCATTTCATAGATTCGGCATATGATGGGGATGGGGATAGCTGTGGTGTAGTAGCTGATGAGAACATGATTCTTGATGATCTTGGCTTCCAACTTCTTTGTGGTGAAGTGGGCATTGTATTCTTGGATTGAGGGTTCATATTCCCTCTTCTTGTTGAGTGTTATTTGTGTGGTGGCAAGCTATGAGATGGCATTGGTGACTACCTGTTGATTTTGATAGGCCTCATGGAAGGCCTTAAGGAAATTCTGGTAGATACCCATGTCGATGGTACCTGTGGTATTGTTGTAGGCCTTGAGGTGGAAGTTTTTGGCCCATATAGCTGCTGAGCTCTTGGTCATGAATAAGAGTGCGAAGGCTATCTTCTTAGCTGACATGTTGTATACTTCCTTGTTGACAGTGAGATAGAACATTACCATATTAAGCCACAGTAAGGCTTTCTTGTAGTCGCCATCAAAGTGTTTGGGTGTGCCAAAACAGAGTTCAATGGGTTTGGCAGCAGAGGACATTGCTATAGTAGAGGTGGTAACAGGGGCAAATGGGAGAGTTTGATGGACAGTGGGTGGAGATGGTGGGGTGGGTACTCGTGGGATTGACACCTGTGCAGATAGGGCATAGCTTAACACAGTGGCAAGCTGATCAGCAGCTGGATTGGACGGGGTGATATCTTGGTTGAACTCTGTATCTGAGGGGGAGTCTGCTTCTTTGTCAGAAGAGAACTGGGCAATGGCATAGATGGTGTGTGGAGACCACCAGGGGTTGACAGTAGGA
Source organism: Singerocomus rubriflavus (assembly GCA_038088835.1). Taxonomy (NCBI): domain Eukaryota; kingdom Fungi; phylum Basidiomycota; class Agaricomycetes; order Boletales; family Boletaceae; genus Singerocomus; species Singerocomus rubriflavus. The sequence goes on from JBBPJS010000322.1 coordinate 10,621, forward strand.
CAAGGAGGTTGCAACATGATGTCAGTGGGAGTGATCTAGCTGAGACTGGTCATGATAGGGTAGCTTTTGTCTTTTGTTATGTGTTGACTGGGTAGGACAGCATATAGCTCTTGAATGACAAAGCTGTGGTCAATGATGATATGAAGGGTTTAAGAGGGTATAGCATATGGTACCCCAATAGAGGTCTGCCTAGTTGTGAGGACTGAGGCATGCAGTGATGAAGAAATAGCAACTGAATTGCTAGAGGTACCATGTACAAGTGAGTACAAGGGAGATGAAAGCTAAGGTATAGTAATATGACTGCACATATAAGTACTGGTACTATGCCCTAGGCCCTGATTAAGGGTAGGTGTGGGAACCTACCCATATAATGGTAACCAATGGCATAAGTAGAGCTCCCAATGTAACAGTAGCCAATGGCATATGAGGAGCAAAGATAAGGCTATGACAAGGTAATGGAAAGGGAATGCTAATGAATAAGGAACCATGCTGTGTGTAGAAAAGAAGAGCAGAAGTTGAAGCACAGTTTATGGTGTGGGACATTGGAAGTGATGAGTCAGCATTTGAGATGCAAGGACTGAAAGATAGCACACTAGGTGCCACATAGGCTAGCATTTATAAATGGTAGAATGGAGAAAATGTAACAGATATCACTTCACTATGAGTATAAACTGGAACTACACTCCATCCACAAGTATAAACTGGTACCGAACTCCACCCATGAGTATAAACTGGTACTTGACTCCACTATGAGTATAAACTGGCATTACACTCCACCCACAAGTATAAACTGGTACTGCACTCCACCCATGAGTATAAACTGGTACTACACTCCATTCATGAGTATAAACTGATACTTGACTCCACTATGAGTATAAACTGGATAACACTCTGCTATGAGTATAAACTGGCACTATACTCCACTCATGAGTATAAACTGATACCACCACTCTGCCATGAGTATAAACTAGCACTACACTCCACCCATAAGCATAAACTGGTACTGTCATTCCACCCACGAGTATAAACTGATACTGCACTCCACCCATGAGTATAAACTGGTACTGCAACTCCACTCACAAGTATAAACTGGATAACACTCTGTTATGAGTATAAACTGATTGCTCAATCCATAACCACAATGATGACCACTGGCATCTTCCACATTCCCCCAGTGAATCAGCTCTATGGTACCAACATTCCCAGTCCACATCTAGTCAGGTGAATAAACTGACTCAAAGAACCACTGCAGCCACATCTCAGCCAGATGACAATGACAACCACCCCATAAGTAAGGGGGTGTCCATTAGATCTGCAGCACCACAGACAAACACCACTCAGACTAAGGGGGTGATACAGAAGAGAACTAGTCCAACCTCATAGAAGCCATAACACCACCCTGGGAACATCCATCACAATAATAAACTGAATTATCTAGGATCCCACTCAGAACATCACCTATAGCGCTAAACTGGCCCATTGACTACCTTGTCAACCCAGGAACCTCATTCCCACTCTGAGACTCTACCACAAGTATAAACTGGTATATTCATGATTCCACCCCAGTGAAACTCTGCAATAGAGTATAAACTAGATTGCTTGCACCCAACCAACCTCAAGACTTTCCAAACATCTCATTTGAGGGGATGCAGACTGGAATGACTACAAACAGCAATATTTGAGTCACTATGGCCCAAGCTCACACAGTATCAGCAGCAGGAAACACCAAAGATATTTGTGCACAACATCAAATAGCCTTCAGCAATCAAGACCAAGATCTCCACAAGTGAGAATAAACTACGAAACTCTACTCCACTGTATACACTCCATATGCACCCTAATATCACAGGATAGACTAGCTTGACACTGGCATAGTCCTATGTTAGCCCTCATCCTTGCTCGCACCACCCCTTGACTTCAGCATAAGTATAAACTGTATGAATAATGAACCTATTGCCTCTGTTATCATAAGACATTATGCCAACCACAGTTTAAACACCAAGACCCACATGTCCAAGACCTTGCTGTGCCCACTGTCCAACCAACTGCCAACAGGGTTAACACTGAATCCTGGTCTACTGCTCAAGCAACTTTAAAACAAGTCTAAACTAACTTACTCCAAAATGAGTCTAAACTAGCTCACTCTGTGATGAGTCTAAACTATTTAGCTCATGAGTCTCGCCTCTGTTATCACAATCAAGCCAATCACAGCCCAACCATAATGTCCAAAAAGATGCTAAACTAATCCTGATAGAGAAGACTTCTGAAATGAAGTTAAACTATCTCTTGTCCATCAGCTGCCCATTTTCAGAATCTCACAAGCCTTCTAGAACCCCAGTGCAACCTGAACTGTCTGAAATGACACTAAACTAATTCCTTTAGTCTCTAGGTCATTGCTTACAAGCATAGAGATATCTGAAATGACATTAAACTAGCCACAGCTCACAGCCATGCCCATTGACACCACTGTCACACCTCAATCAGATGCACTTCCAGATGTCATTCACAAATTCTCAGATCCCTACAATGATGTTGACCTCACCAACTTCGAAATGGAAATGCTGCATGCACTTCTTGCAAGTAACCCAGGCATCAAGATCACACCTCAGATCCTTCCCCAATTCATTACAGTGTGAACATGGGACAGTCCATGTGAGTCATCAGCAAATTACTCACTCCATCACCAGTCTGAGGGGGTGTGTTGGAAATCAGCCTATTGATTAGGCTTTTCATTAGTTTAGCTATAGTACATTACCTACATTTCCTTATTTGGATGAGTGTTGACTGCTTGTCACATCACCGAATGCTCTTTCCCTCCAGTCTTGTACTCTTGACTGGAGTATTTACTCTTTATCTCTAGTGTTGTTGGCACACCAATCTCCAACACCATACAATGTCCAATATGTGAGCAATAATGGTGTGTTGAGCCATATGGGCACCAGTAGTCATTCAGACTGGTTGTGGCTGTGGCTGTGCACATGCTTGCTAATTCCAACAGTGCATAGACCAGGTGACATCATAGATAAGGTGTGAAAGAGAAGCAATGGATATTAAAGATGCAAAGCAAACATAAGATCATTAAATAAAAGAGAAGTGTAAAAATGAAAAAAAGACCTTTATTATGACATTATGTTATAACTTGTGTAGTATGCATATAATGATTATTACATGACCATTCCTGATCATGTAACCACCATGTCCCTTCACATATCACTCTCTCACCTGTCATATGATCACATCCTATCACTTTTTCACTTTTCTCACAACCTCACATTAATTATTTTAGATCTTACCCATCTCATGGTGTTGAGCAACCAGAGAAACACTACACTGCCTATATCTTATCACCTTGACCCATTGGGCAATCTGGCATTATATCCTATGGGGCTTAAACCATGAGCAGGAATAAGAATGACTAGAACAGTCAGAGAGGGAATTTAATAAGAGGAAAGGGTGATCTTCTAACTTCTTGACAAACTATTGCATTGTCAGTGTGACAGGCACTCTTGCAGCCATGTCTGCATCCTTCTATTATCAGAACCTATGATGCTGGCATAATTGTAGACATCCCTTGAGGAAAGGATTTCAGGTCTTAGGTAATTGCATGGCTATCTCCAGGTTGCCATCCTTGAAAGCTTGATCAGAGGTGCCACTCCATTCTGGGGTCTACACACAGTACCCAACAGGATCATCTCACAAGCCCATAAGCAAGAAGGAACAACTAATAGATAACATCAAATATTATAAGGGACACTGGCAGCATACATGTATGTGACTCACAGGTATAACATCAGCTTGACTAGTGATTCATCTTGCATTATGTAGGTTTTTCACAAAAATAGGAGTCTCCACAAAGAACATTCTTCAAGTTGTCTTAACTGGGTTCTGTCTTGACCAAGTCTTGAGCTTGCATGACCACATAGTAATAAATAGGAAAGAGGGTTAGAGTAGAGGATGAGACCACATCCAAACAATGCCTCACTCCCAGACAATTATAAGACCAGATGGGTGAATAGCTACTCTTTTACTTGCTGTTTCTTAAACATTTCTAGGCCACCAGTTAAGGCAGAGTAGAAGAGGTGAACAAGTGGATTTGGCTGGGGGACAACAGCCCTTGCACAACCCCTTATATATGGTACATGAGTGTGCACAGACCAAGCTGTGACTTGAGTCTAGGGTATAACACTATTAATGCTACTGGTAGATAAGGTAGAAGGGAATAGTCCATAAGATAAAGGTTAGGCATTCATATAGAGAGAAATGGAAGAGCTAAGATGAATGCAGGGCTTACTGATAGAATGGAAGATCAATCACAAGATGTGACTGATCAAGGGTGTTATGAACTTCATTGTGGACTTGTATGATTTCTCTCTTTTTCTTTATCTTATCTTATCTTTCAGGCATCACATGACTAGGTCACATGACTTGTCACCTGACTGATCACATGATCAGTCTAGACCTATGATGTCATAATGATGTCATGCCTGCAGGATACCTCATGTTGAGGTTCAGGCTGTTCTAAAAACTCCTTATCTTTCATTTCCACTTTGTGGGAATCTTCTATTCATTTCCATCTCTTCTTTTTCATCTCCATTGCTTCTCTTCCATTTGATGGCCATGAGGTGTGCTTCCTTTTCACACCTTATCTATGACATCACTTGGTTCATGCATATATCTGTACTGTATATAAAGGGACTGTCTTTGGCTGTCATCCCTCAGCCTAATCCACTTGATCAATCATCCTTCATAGGAAGTGAGGTCTTAAGGGTTACCCTCTCCTCTATCTTACCCTTCTATCAAACCATTGTACTCAAGAACTCAAGACCACTCAAGGGTTGATCTTAGTATAGTCCAGTTCCATATCAAAGGGGAGAATCATGGCAGAGATTCCATCAAGAGTTTTGCAGGGTCATGATCTAGATAGGAATTTAGATGAGATTCATACTGATCAGGGAAGGTGGAAATGAAGGAATGGAAGATGCATCTCAGGCATGCACCAACCATGAGGTATGGAGGAATCTGAAATGATCAGTGTGAGGTTGTGAAGTTATAAAAGAGGTGAAGAGGGTGAAGGTGTGAAGACATGACAGGTGAAAATGTAATATGTGAAGGGAAGGAGTAGTAACATGATCAGGAAGGTTATGTGATCATAAAAGTGCAACCAGTGCACTAGGGGAAGTCATCACACTTGCACTAACACAAAGTATGCAAGGTGGTATTTATAAATGTGCACAAGTATGCATGCAATGTCATAACACATGGTTAGTGCATGCCTGCAATGCATCTTCCATTTCTTTATCTCTACCCTACTTTTCAATTGGTACAATCATGATTACATATAGATTATGACCCTGCAAGACTATTGCAAATCTATGAGTGAGCTATACTACCAACCTTTAACCCAATCAATCTGTTGAGCAACCTGGTCTGTCTCTATGTGGCAATAACCATGCATTCAGATGTAAAGAGTGCTGGACAGCTAGAAAGGGGATTGAATATAATGAGAGGACTATGCATTGGGGGGACATTCTAATATGTGAACTCTAGAAGAACTATTGCATCTTCTTGATGAGCATGACACTTTTGCAGCCAGCTTCTGTCTTTCTTCTAACATTATAACCTAATGTGTATGGCATAATCATATTTGGCTCTTGAGGCAAGAGTTTCAAGCCTTGGGTAATCATGTGGCTGTTATCAGATTGCCATTCTTAAGAACAAAAATGGTGTCACCATATATAGTGGGTCTATATGAAAATCCCAACTATCTTCCTATGAAATGCATAATGGTACTTGAGGGCATAACTTATCCTAAAGATGATATGGTTAATATGATAAGAGATAACAGCAACATAGCCTCTCAATTCTGCAGATATATTATCTTGCAAAGATTAGGATGGTGAAGATCTTGCTGTCATGTGGATTTGCTATATTTTTGATATAATGTCTTGAACAATGGTGTTACATAATATTTTGACTATGATGGGGTTGCAATTTATTTATAAGCTTGAACAAGATATGAATGATAAGAAAAGGAGTGGAGGGTTAGCTTTATTTTCAGAATGTCTTACTTCTAGGAATTCAATGAAGAATCAGTAGGTGAATAACATCTAGCTACTAGTAACATCACTAGGCCACCTTAATAGGCAGGGTAGAAGAGGTTAACTAGTGGATTAGGCTAGAGAATAATAGCTAACACTAGATCTTTTATATATAATTACAGAAAGTGCATAGATCAAGCTATGTCTGATTTAGGATATATGGTAATTAAAGATGGCTATGCTAAAATAGAGGGTTGTGTCCATGAGGTAAAGGTAAGGCATGCTTTTATAAAAAGCAGAAGCAAGGAAGCATGCTATTACAATTTCTCTTCTCTTTCTTCTTTTCTTATGTTTATGTTACTATAATCAAAGGCTATGGCCACTATGTGAACCTTTTCAGTGCTGACTCATCCTTTCCTATATTACATCATCACCTGTGCTTCTCTTTCTGCCCTTCATTTCCATGCACAGCTTGACTTATCATTTGTTAGCACTTCCTTTTGTTTTGTTTCTGCTTGAATATTGCTATTGGTTCTCATACTTATAACTCACTCTAACTCCAACTGGACCTGCCCTACAGCATGATCTGTGTGCAGTAGCCATAGATATATAAGAATGGGCATTTCATACTATACTTTAGCTTTTGTCTCTCTTATGCAGTACTCTGCCATTATATTATCTGCAAGCAATATACTCACTTGTTATCTTTATTGCTGTCACTTAGTTAGCAAGCCCCTCAAGCCTGCAAGAGCTAAGGCAATCCTCTGAGGTTATGCTACATACCCATTGACTTTAGTCCACTTTGGTATTAATTAAGGACTCCTTTGCATTACTTGTCTTAGCACACTCAAAAGTTACATGCAGTTCTGCTTAGGCTACATGTAAAAAAAGATGAAAGCTACCTGTCAAGTTTGTGTCCTTCTTGTTGAAGTCTGACTGGAGGTATGGAGTTCTAGGGGGAATAGAGTAGTTAGTAGTAGGGGTGGACTAAGGGCTCAAATGGAGAAACAGGGTAAGGGGGAACTTAGTGAGGACATTGGCACAGGACTTATGTGTCATGCCCTTGTATAGACCCATGTCCTTGGATTTCAGAGGACATGGAAGCAGAGGTCTGGAGTGGAGGAGGGATAGGGGGAGTAGGAGTTGTAAGGGGATTGAATAAGAACAGGAGGGGTGACTTAGTTGATATTCATACTAAGGAAACATACAGGAGGTGCAGCTCTTAAGTACAAGTAAGGTAAGGTACAAGGTGAAACAGATAAGCATGTGGAAATGTCAAGTAATCATATGGTTATGTTAAGAATGTATGAAGGTATCAAAGAATGATGGAACAAAGGGTGGATAGTGACAATGACACTGACAATGATAGACAGTGACATACAAAGGATATAAATAATAAGTCTGATGTGTTTGAGGACTGGTGAAAGCAGGGAAATGAACTCCAGGGTAGGAGCTCTGAAGAATAGGAGCTCTAAAGGATAGGAGGTGTAAAAGGAATGAGAGATAATAAAGGTGGCTGAAGATGGTCAGAGGAGGGGTGTAGAATAGATGGATATGATAGTGCCCCCCCATTAAGGCTGAGCCCTTGAGGCCTGGGTATGTGCAGGAAATGGGTATGATCAATTCTAGGGGGCAGTCAAGCCCCTGTGGAGAGGATGACCTAAGAATGAGGGGGTGGTGCATATCCAGTGGAGTTGGAATTTGTTGCCTCCAGTTATAGAAGTCAT
>JBBPJS010000323.1:0-18385 GCA_038088835.1 Singerocomus rubriflavus
CTCCCCCCGACATGCTACGTCCTCAACAGAACATCCCCCAGCTCACCCAGGTGCCCATCAACTCCCCACACTTTCTCCCCTCCCAGCAGCAGCCCCCCCAGCAGCAGCAGTCTCCAAACCACATCGGCCTCATGTCCAACGCTCCAAACTCCTCCATGGCCATGCTCGCGACCGGCGCCCAGAATAACAACAACTCGACCCTTCAAGTCACCGCAGCGAGGTATCAGATGCGTCAGAACGCAATGCAGCAAGGTCAGAACCCACAGATGAACACATCCACAGCCCCCCCTGGCGCATCCCATATGGCTCAGCTCGGACATAACCCGCTCCAATCCATCGCTTTTCCTGCAGGCATGATGCAGCAAGGCATCAATGGCGTTCAGGTTCGCCGTGTCCAGTCTCATCCCCAGGGCCTTAACCAAGCCGCCTCACATGTCCCTGGCATGCATCCCGCCCAACCCTCTCTCAACGGTATCAACATGGCCATCAATCCACAGTCTAATATGTCTACCAACCTCCGTCCCCCTCCCCAACAACCCATCATGTCTCGCTTACCTTCCTCCATCCCGGGATCAATTTCCCCAGACTTAATGGGCCGTCAACCGAGCGCTACCGCTGTGCCACAGAACCCTCTCAGGGCACCCTCCGCGCCATCCCAGATCATGAACAGTCTACCCCAGCCCCCAGGAATGCCGCAGGCGGGCCTCCAGCAACCCTTATCTCAAAACTCTTTTCAACCCACCGTCCCCGGTCACCCTCATCATGCCCCCTCCCTCACCTCTTCGCCCCGCCCAGGTGTCCACTCTCAGCAACAGCATGCCACATCCAACATGATCATGGGCCAGCCTGGTCCATCGCAAGCACCAGGTCCCCGTCCGATCAGTCACCCCGAAAACGCTTTCGTGGGTCTCCAGAACAACCATTTCACCCAGAACATAGTCGCTGGCTCAGGTCGAATACCAAACCCTGGCGCTGCATTCCCTTTTATTCCTCCCGTCTCTCAAAATGACACCCTCGAGCTATCACAGTCCATCGGCGAGGGTCTCCAAAGTAACCCCAATCCAATTCGCTCTTCATTTCAACCTACCCCTACACAACAATTCGAACAGCTTCAACAGAATGACAACTTTGGCAGTCATTTCGTACCACAACCCAATCCTCCACCGCCAGCACGTCCTCCATCACATCCTAGCAGTGCACATGGGAATTCTATACCACCACGGCAAGTGCCTCCACCTCATCGACACTCTCCGTCAGATCCTATGGCTACACATGTGCAACAGCAACCACAACGACCGCAGTCTCAGCCACAAGGGCCGCCAGGTCGTCCACCATCACAAGCAGGACCATCACACACACCACGTAGCACTCAATCACAACTCCCCTCTTCTTCATCTGGACTTCTCACTTCTGCCCGAATAACCCCCCATACCCAACCTCCTCAGTCATCACCCCATCAACATCGACAGTCCCCGTCGGTGCAACAACCCATAGCCCCTCGTCCACCGCAGGGTCCAACTACCAATTCCCCTGCAAACAACCCGGCCTCCTCGGAAGCGAGTACGTCGCAACCTCAACCCCCCGTCATTCCGCGGCATCCTGTGTGAGTTCCGAGCATCATTGATCGCTTTTTGGAACAAGGTCTTGATGCTTCACACGAGTAGGATGGCCCCCCCTGTGGGGCTCGGTCAAGGCCTCATTCGTTTGCTACAATTTAGTGGACAACTCTCGAACGAGAATCCCCTCGTAGGTTTTGTTTGTTTGCTGTCAACTCTTTTGCTCACCTTGACTTCACACCATTTCCTTTCGTTAGAAACAACAACTATCGTTTTGGAACGGACTAGTACATGAATATTTCACGCCAAAGGCCATCATGAAGGTCACTTTGTGGAAGGATAACCAGAGGAACGAAGCTAAGCCGTTTGGTACGTTACTTCATTCTTCTCTGGCAGCTTAAGTCGTAACGTTATCATTAATTACCGACGGCACCGCGCTCAGAAATCGGCGTTCCGATATTACCCCGTTTTTTTCTGGTAACTACACAATCTGGTGTCAAGTCCATGACACTGTCGCTCGATGGTGCGCGTGAGAGACTTATTGCACAACATCACGCAGTCGTGGAATGCGTGAGCGCGGTATGGACGTACAAGTATAATAACGGATACACCGTCACACTACGGGGGCCCTTGACAGTCCATGTCTTCATCGTTCCACTCACAAGCCCTGCGCAACCCCAGCAAACTCCATTTACGCTCAGGTTCGATCAACTTCAGTTCGACGCACATACACACGAAAAGTTTATCTCCCTCGATGGAATCGTTGGTCAACGCACTGTCGAAACACCCAAGACACCTCACTCACGTAATGCCCCCACTCCCAGCCCGAATGGTGCATCTAGCAGTCAACGAGAGGAAGACAGACTATGGGATGACCCTCGCATTTTGATTGACCATGCATCAATACCTGGCGAACCAGTGAATGCATTTGGCATCCCCCAAGCCACCATGCGATGTCTAGAGGTTAGTGCTACACGACATTGATTTCGGGGGACGATCTGAATCGCCTTCACTTTGCAGCTGGCCGAGAGCGTAAGTCAGATGACGGACTTGATTGCGTTTGCAAACGAAACGCGACTAGGGCCGATGGGTAGCTACGCCACTCCCGAATACATATGAATACGCCGCCTGACACGATTCTCCACGTAGATGCACTCTCAGCGCTGGCAAAGAAGTTACGGGAGGCAACACATAATCCAACTGTCAACGGTGCATATCTGGGTCCAGTTCCAGGCGGTGGTGGTCCTGGGAGTTTTCAGGCCTTTGGTGGACCACCGACGTCAGCATTGTATGCGGGCATGTCATCAGCTATCCCTCTACATTCTATGCCGTCAGGCAGTTCACCTCAAAATATTCCGCCGCCGCCCTCTGCTGATATCCCCCCAAAGCAGAGTAAGCTCCCCACCTCCGGCCCCGCTGCCCCAGCGCCTAATCAGCCTCCCGCTCCTTCGCAGGCGGGACTGACCTCGTCTACCCCGACGATGAACGCGGCAACCCTCAAGCGCAAGCCCAACGATACCAACTCGCCAACCATCGGCAACGCTGAACCACAATCGAAAAGGACACGCAAACAAAAGCGGAATGGTTAGCCTCTGGCGGATTTTTGTGGAATATCTTGCTATCGAGGTTGTGGGGGTATGACGTGATCGTGCACGAACATCAATACAGCCCCTCCCTCGCGTGTATCTGGCTGTTACATATATCTTTTCTATCTTTTGGCAGGACGCAACCCGTGCTGCCACTGCTCGGATTCTAGTGGTGCCTCTACGAATGTGTTATTTATAGCTTTCTGTACCACTACGATGCTCTCCAGAACATTGCAGACTGCTTTCGCGGCGACTTGAGAGCTGAACACTCCGCGCACAAGACGCCCAATAATTAGGCTTGCAGATTAACCTCGTGTGTGGCATGATGCGATGGATGGACAGGGGGAAATCCCTGGCTGATAGACCAAAAGTAATCAACATTGGATCGTCAACAGTACCACATGGTGCAGATGAGAAACTCGGAATAAAGAAAAAACAGGTCGTGCATCGAGTAGCGGGCGCTAGAAAATCGGTTCATGGCTAAAGTCGCATTGGTCGCCATATCTGCATCTGCGGTCACGAAAGACGGGTCGTCAGTGTGTTTTCAGCCTCGACGTTCAGATGTGATCGATGCTCGCCTTCCTTCCGCAAAGAAACTGCATGGTCTTCGTTTACTACTTTTATACGAGCCCTCATCGCCACGTCCTCGACCACCGCGTCCACGAACCCCGCGTCCTCGCCCCTTGTCAGCTGCCCATCGAGCCCGCGCACCGGCATCGTCCCCGGCGAACTCCTGCCCCAACTCTTGAAACTGGCCCGGCGCATCATTCCATCCCGACGCCTGGCCCGCACTACCAAATGGTGGCGAGTGTTCACTGCTACCCGACGCCTGCCCCGGATTGAGTAGCGCCTGTGCTTGCTGCATCAGCTGCTGCATCTGTTCTGGTGGTATGGACGACAAGATGCTCGGGTCAAAGCCCATCGGCAGACTGCCACCTGCAGTGAAACCACTCGTCGGATGATCCACGCCCCCAGCCGCGAGCTGGTTCACCAGGTCCGCAACAGACACCTGGGGCGACTGTGGAGCTCCACTCCAAAAGACGAGGTCGCACTCCGGTCCCACAGTCATCATCTTGATGTCCGTGTCTACATCCTCCTCCGAAATCGTCGCGGCGGGCTCAGCCGGACTGTCTGGTATCTGTGCCGCACTCATGTATAGCGCACCCAGGGCGGTCTGCTCTCGTTCCTCTTGGAAAGTCTTCTCCAGGCTCTGTAGGCCGCGTTGCATGACATCAATATCTATCGGGATATCGATGACTAGAGTTTGGTCCCGTTGTTAGCGATCGAATAGGTTCCACTATGATCTCGGCGACTCACTTATTGGGTCCGTCCAGTCAATGAGTTCTTCAAACAAATGTGCATGCAATGCCGCCCCTTCTCCTCGATCAAGATCGCGAAGACTATGCGCAGTATGTATACCCTATCGGACAAGCCCATGACACGCGATATCAATGTACAGTACACGTGAAAATAGAGCAGAAAGCTGACATCTACTGGATCGTCGTCATAGACCGCGCGTTCAATCAGCCGGATTGACTCCAGTTGGCCTTCTGGCGCCCACGAGACCGACTTTCGCTTAGTCTTACTAGCCGTATTACCTGCGGGAGGTGTGCTCGCTGCCGGGGCCGAGGGGGGCGTGGACACGGCCGGAGAAGCTTTCCGTCCTTTGCCCATGGACTTGAGTGCTTCTTGAAATGGATCGATCGACGACGGTTGTGCGACATTCGTATCTGGCTCCTTCTTAACGATCACTGGGGCTTTCTTGAAGCTAGGCAACTTTGGTTTGGGCTTCGGGGCTGAGAAAAATGACGAATCCGATCGCGAGTCTTTGACGGGTAAGGATACGGGCTTCCCCTCCTTCTTCATAGTGACCTTGGAAGAGGATGGCGCTGGCATGATGGCGACCTTCTTCGCAGGTGGTGGTGCTTTGGCAGCTGGTGGCTCATTCGGTTTCCGCTTCTTGGGCTTTGCTTCTACAAGGAAAGTTAGCGCTCGTCGGACCACGGAAACACACCGACATGACCCACCCTCGGTCGGATTACTTTCTGCCTGTTTTGTGGCAGTTTCCACCAACAGGCGCCATTTCCGCTCTAAATTCGACGCCATATCCTTGATCGCTGCGGCAGAACAGTGGCAAGTGGACAATTGTTAGATACATAAAGTTTTCGCTTAGATTATGATACGACAGACGAGCACGTTTCAATGCAAGGGCAGACGTATGTATATCTCCATTGGATGCGGGGGTAGAGTGAATTACGCTGAATCAGCACTCACCTGGTGCTGGTGGTTCCTTGACCAGTTTGACAATGATCTTGCCCAGTTTTGACGCCTTCAGGGCATCAACCGTCATGGGCAGCCTATCCACGATCTAAAAGGAGCTTATCAGACCCATTTCGTGCTCCAGCAGCTCAAATTAAACTGACATGAAGCAACGGCATGATTGTTTCAACTAAAAGGCTGTCACTCTTGGCCATGAGACCAGCTTTCAGCCATTCGCGGGTGATATCCATCGCAGCGACATTTTCCAGCCACGCCCGGAAATAATGATTCCCAGCGTTATCTCTGATTTTCGTCAATATCTCCAGCCGCGTGGTTGGATCTACATCCTGAGAGCCAAAGTCGTCGATATGCGAAACCAGGGAATTGACAGCGCCAGCGCCAGTGAACGAGTTGGGCTGGAGAAGGGGTCTGATATCAGCAGAAAATTTGTCCTTTCGGGCCTGTGGGTTGACCAAAGCCGTAGCAGTGCCGGTTGATGTAGATGACGTAGATGGAGAGTAAAAGGAGGATAAGGTACCCACCATCGAAGTGGATGGAGAATGAAGGACATGAGGAGAGAGCGTGGCAGGTGGGGATTGAGACCGTGTATGCTGATGCTGTGGAGAATGCGAATAAAAATGTGATGGAAGAACATAAGAGGGATTAATCGATAATGTAGGTTGTTGAAACTGGTATTGGGGCTGCTGCTGTCGTGACTGGGCTGGCTGCGTTGCTGTCACAACTTGGTTGGAAGGCTGTGAGTATGATCGGCCAGTGTCCGTATCGCTTATCGTCGTCAGTGCAGGGCTGTGGAGTGAACATTAGTCACTGCAAACCCAAAGCGCTGATCCACTCACTCGATCATGAGTTGGGGCTGAAGGGGTGGAGGGGGTGGAGGAGACGCCATCTGTTGTTGTGACGTCGATGGCTGCGATAGCGACGACGTGGTTGCACCATTTAGGGTAGAATAACTAGAGAGGGGCAACGGTGCTGAGGTGTTGGACCAAGCCATGGACCCGTATGACATGGCATTGTATGGGGCGGGGACGGTGGAGATGTAGAAGCTTTGATATGGATGGGCATAGTACGACTGCGGCGGCGGCGATACTGAGGCGGATGTTGACGGCCCTGTTATACACAAGCGTCAACGACTTTGTTCAGGCCGATGGAGCAAACTGGTCGATGGGCGCCTAGAGAAATGCTTACCCGGAATATCGCCCAATCCAAAGTCGCTCAGATCCAAGCTTGGCTGCGCAGCGGCTGACCCACCCGCACTGGTGTTGGGCGTTGAGCGGTCTTTCCAGTCGTCGCTTGAGGGCGGTGCGCCGTCATCATGGACGTGCTGGGCGTCGGGAACATTCTGCGGCCATTGATTTGGCACATTCGGGTACATACTATCCATCTGGACAGATTTTTCTCTTTTTCTGCCTCCCTTGGTTCTCAAGCGTTTTTGGGCAACACTAAGCGGCTTATTTCTGTGCAAACGAGACGCGGAAAAGAAGAGAAGAAATGCAGACGGTATACAAGCCTTTTCACCTTTCGCAGGGTCGTCACGCTCAACCGCCTGCGAGTTCTGTCTCTGTGATGGTGCTGAGGATTGAAGCGCACTGACCAGTCAAGGGAGCAATTAGTGTCCATATTTTCATCTCCGCTTGAAGCTGTATCTTAAATTTATCTCTCGGCAAGCCGGCATGGGCTGTGGCCCCAACGGAAGCGGTACGTAGGAGCCCTTCTGAAGCGATCGTCCATCGTCTTGCAAGTCGAGGATGCCAACGTCCCATGCCTCTTGCCACGACGAGCGACATCTGCACCCGATACGCATGATTCTATATACCCCAGGACCCAACAAGACTCACATCCTACCCTGGTATCTATATAAAAAACAGTAGGTCCTCGACAGCACGTCGTCGACCCCCTCAGATCCTTACAAACTCTCATACTACAACAACGATGATCATTTCCTTTGGCCCAATCGTGAAGAGCACTACGTGTGGAGGACCGGCCGATAAAATTGTATGAATAGCAATGCTTACCTGATGGTTAGTTGGGTTTCAATATAACGAACCTAATAGGCATCAACAAACAAAAGCTTATAATTGCAGCTATCAACAACAACACTAGTCGATTTTCACACTACCAAGTCCTTCCTTGTCTCTCTCTGTCAAACTACTCTAAACGCGTTTCCACGCTTCCCTCTGGCTATGGCCCCAAAAATCCCCAAGGAGCAGCCCTCCGACACGGATGCGACGAGGAATGAGGTCAGTGTGCGCGTCGTAGCAATGGCGGCGTATCTTGATACCCCCTCTATCTGCAGTTCATCACCAAACTATCCACCGCTGCCGAGGCCATGCGCCAGTTCGGTAATTTTGCAGACGCGCTTGCCAAGGTTGTTTCCAAAGCGCCACTCGACGATCCTGAGCTCGTCGAGGCTTTGCAAATTGCCATAGACGCGATTCCTGCGCAGTCGAGGAAACGCAAGCTCATGGTTTCTAGTGGAGCGGACGAAGGCGGCAAACGAAGAAAGCGAGAGAAAAAGCCCAAGGACCCCAACGCTCCCAAGGCACCTCCATCTGCGTATATCCTCTTCCAGAACGAGATTCGGAATGCTGTTCGCGACGCGAACCCAACCATCCAATATAGGGACCTTATGGGCCTTATCTCTCAGCAATGGAATGCCCTTCCTGCTGAGAAGAAACAGGTAATCATGCAAGATTTTTGGGGATTGTAAACCACTCACGCCGTCGTGACTAGCCTTACTTTGACAGAGTGTCTGCTGCCAAACTCACTCATGAAGAAGAGTTGGCCAAATACAATGCGATGCACCTGAACCACGTTCCGTCGGAAGGGACTTCCAAGACGGCAAGGAAAGAGGTTGAGCCCGCTACGAAGCTCGAAAAGAAGGTCGCCTCCGTAAGTTGTTTATCAACTTTACGTATGTGGATTCTGAACTGTAATAGAAACTCACGAAGCCTGCGCCTAAATCAGCGGAAACTGTCATGTCATCTGACAATGAACAGTCCGAAGCGGCCTCTGACGACGAGTCGATTGGAGAGGAGAAGGAAGAGATCGAGGACAAGCCATCGGATGATGGAAGTTCGGAGGAGGAATCGGACGAAGAGCCTACTCCTCCACCTGCCAAAAAGGCGAAAAGGGCTGATAAGAGGAAGTAAATGAACCAGTATTCATTTCGTTCATGACACGTCACACGTCGCTGTTTGTTCGGTTTCTCTGCCAACGTTTCGCTGATACTATACATGTTTTTCTGTCGATATTTCTCTATGGTACACTGCTGCGTACAGCATGGCTAGTTTGTCTTGGGGTTACCTTGTAAATGCGCCTCTGCTCGGGCCGCTGCGCAATGCCGTGTAAACGACAGCAAAGCGGTGTCCACAAGACACAAATCGTGTGCACTGGTTGGGGTCTATAAAATCCATCGCCTTCCTCTCACACAGACCATATTCTTCCTCTTACCGCCATGTCCGCTCCTCCCAACCCGGATACAAGAGAACTTCCCTATGGCTGGATACAACAGTACAACTGGGAGTCTGTATCTCTCGTCACCCTCTCTCCGATTGACGCTGATTACCTTGTTGTGCAGCTACAAGCAATGGTGTGCCACGCATTGACAGCATTAGCCATCTGTTCTCATCTCGATGTCTAGGTTCTACGTCAACACGCGCGAGCAACCCCCGCGCTCGTCTTGGGAACATCCCCTCGGCCCTATCCCCCAGGGCTTCGTGCCCCCGACCGGCGCTCCTCCTGATCGCTCTTACAGCCGCTCCCCATATGGTGGCCCTCCACAGGGATATGCAGGATATGCAGGATACGCTCCTCCCCCTCAGGGCTATTACGGTGCCCCGCCAGGTGGATATGCTAGCGGACCATCCTATGGTCCTCCAGGCTACCGTGGTGCTGAAAACCAAAGCACGTTGGATCTGCCGAGCTTCTCGATAAGCACTGATTTGTAAATTACGTGCTCTGTTAGGTTATTATCCTCCCCAACCGCAAACCGTTTACGTTCAGGACCAGCACAAGCAAAAGAAGGGCCCTGGTATTGGAACAGCACTCTTGGCAGGTTTGTAGAGATAGTGTTTGACGCAATAGAAGCTGACTTGATTTCTGGAATGTAGGTGGTGCAGGTCTGGTAGGCGGTGCCCTCTTGATGGACGCTGTCGAGGATCATGACCAACGCGAGAGGGAAATAGGCTTCGGCGAGGGTTTGTACCAAGTTGGTGTATTATTCAACTCCTGAATTTTGCCCTGCAGGTTACCAAGATGGCTATGATAACGGCTTTGATAACGGCTTTGATGGTGGCTGGTAATTCACTGACGAAAGTGGCCGACTAAAGTGCCTTCGCAAGCTGTTCATCCTCATCACCCAATTGATTTGTAGAATCTCTTGTACATGGTTGATTTTCTTCATTTGGAATCAGTTTAATTTTCCCAGTTATGTTGACCAATCGCTTGTGGATACAGTTGAGAGTGGCTCCTTGGTACTGCCTGACTCGGATACATTGGTTGATTAATGTATATACAATGTCTGGCAATTTGAAGGCCTCTGGCCAGTGTCCCTGAGTGCCTTTGAAAGGTGGCACGGCGTTGGGTTGCATGATTAGGTTGCTGCTATTTCCTGCTCGGAACCACTCGGATCTAGACGAGAGCGCTCGTGTTTCATTCATACTGGGGCTTGGACATAACATAACCCACTGTGAGTCATCTTTGACCGATTAACACATTTGAGTTTATCACCTTGGACCCTGCCGATAACTAACCCCGCATACGAGTGCTGCCAAAGACTGGAGAAATCCATGACCGCGCATTCGAAAGGAGACAACCAGAGAGAAAGGGAAGCGCTGATCCGCAGTTCGTGCTTCCTTTCCATGGCGACTCTGGACCCTCCAAGCGTGGACTGTCGGTTTGTTCAACGCCTCTACGCGAGTGCACTGAATGACAAGTTTTGGAGACTCTTCCCTTGGGTCACGTCTCCGCTCTACCACAGGTTGACTGTGCATCATCTTCAGCTCCACCGACAACTTGCGGCGATAAATGATGTAGGTCAAGCTTCATTCGGTGTACCACTGCATCGTAGAACGTCGCCGTTATTTGACACCAGTTCACAAGCTTCACCGTCCTTCAGCCCCTCTGAACTATACCATAGTAGTGTTGCTACGTATGGGTTCGTCACACAGCGCTACCGACGCGCTCTCAGTCGCTGCTGACGGTGTTACAAATCCCAGATTCGCTTGCAACCCGGCCGCTGTATCCATCCAATCCTTGGGCACTTTACTTCCCGTCACAAAACTCCACCCCAATCAACCCCACGTTCAGCGTCCTCGCGGGGTGCTCCACTAATCCCGAAGCATGTCAATGAACGCTCGGTCCCGTCGTGCCCTAGTAGTCGACATTCGTGAAGTTTCAAGTCTTAAGCAAGTACGCATCGAAGCTTATCAAGACTTCATTCCACCTGCTCTTGCAGGTAGGTTGATACCTTCAGCCTCATTATCGGAGCAACGATCGGTGATGCCCCGTTCGACTTGACTGCTTCCCGCAATTTTATTCGATGATGCCAAAATACCACTTTCATTTCTTGCCGCTAGCATCCATCTGTATATCACTGTCTAGCCACCCCAATCGACTTCAAGTGGTCCAATGAGCTATCACTGACATTATCAATATCGCCTGGCGGAATTATTGTGAGTCTGAGATGCTGCAAAGTGAGATCTCCGCACAGGCGAAGGTAAGCGGCTAGCTCTCTGTTTCCTGCGCCCGTCACCTACTGGGCACATCAAAGGCAAGGCATCCTCATCCTCTGTTTCTCCTCGTCGCATCCACCCTCCCACTCCCTCTCTCAGGCCAGTCAAGCATGCACTGCACCCTCGAGATGCCTCGCTCCACATATCCACCCCAGGGCCTGGGATGTCCAAGCGCACCTGAAGCTCACGGAGGGCGAGTGGTTTTCCCGCCCAGCCCCCGCAGCTCCAGCTCTGCCAGGTGCCACTCCCATCCGAGGTCGGAAAGCAACACAGTGCTTTCGCCCACCCTCTCACCACTCCACTCGACTCTCTCCCCGTAGTCGCATCATACATTGTAGACTACGTATCCCACTCTTGTCCTTATGCTCATCACGCGCCACCCGCAGCCGAGTGCAGAGAATGTTATCCATGACCCCGCTCCTTCGCCCCCCTGATAACTTCACCCTCTATCACGGTTATCCTAGGTAGTTAGTCCATAAGGATTTCGTGTAAACCTCTTGTGGTTCGGAGGGCATGACCATTATCACACCAGAGCCACCGCTATGCGAAGTGGATAGACATTTCTTCCATCTCCATCACCGCAAGGGTACATATCCCAACCCTACCGAACTCAACCTCCATCTAAAGGTTCTGGAGTAATGCTAATCCTGGATCTCCAGAAGGCTCGAACACGGTCAGGCAAGCAAGGCAAGACACTCTAGCTCCTATCAATGCTGCTGAGGACAACGATTCCGCTGATGGTCTCCCCCGTTCTATGTCTGATACGATGGGAGAGACATCTGGTACACACAATTTTACTTATCATTTGGCGGACAAGGTATTCTCGGAACATCAGTCCCAAACTAGCAGGACCTTCCTATCTCCTTACCCCTCTGGGACACCTAAACAATGGGATTCCCTGGAGCCGGAAACTATGGACCCTGAACTGGATACTTAACTCAAGAAGCATACCAGAGACCTACCCAGGATAGTACTCACGTAGAAACCGGTGGAATGATGAGATACGGAATCCAAAGATTAGGCTCAGGTTCGTTGCACGAACCCTGACATGGATATGCAGGATTAAGGTGGATTACGATCCCACAGCAAATCCTCTAGTCACCACTAATATCTCAATCTATACCAGTCGCCACGCGCAACTTTCCCCTCCCGGTCCAAATCGTCCGGCACGTTCACACGATGAACTCTGGACAGAGGCTTCTCGCATTGTCGGATTCGTTTGGTTTGGTGGGACAATACCACTTTCTGCTAGTAGATCATCCCACTCGGACCGACCCCACATTGCTTCTGTGCCACTAAATCATTCGTTCCCTTGTTCATTTCCATTCTCCCACCATTTCATTGGTCGTGATGCTCACGAACCTATCATGCGCGTTCTAATCTCTTCCTGCACAACAGCAAAGAATTCACTCGCCTGAAAGTTTGGATCTCGTGAAGTGTGGACACTTTTTCCCCTCTGCCTCTTCCGATAATCGCGTTACAACCTTGAACTATTACGTGAATACAACAAACCTCCTCTTCGCACTCCCAGGATGGCGCAAAAAACCACTCTAGTCGTGGTAACAAGGCGCACTATCCTTTAACAACCTACTCAGGTAATTTGCGTGTGATGCACTTCCAGCTTTGCCCGTGCATGCTTCCTATAGGTGCAACTAGTGCTCAAGTTTATAGCATTTCGGTTTCGCCCCAGTATTGGAGTGATTCTTGTGGATACAATAAATCAACAAGTGATAGATTCCGGATACCACGGCACATACCCCCGTGGCATAACTGAATAGGGTTTTGTTGCAGGTGCTTCGATCGTCATTCTTGGAATGCACACTGTTTCATGTCTGTTTTCCATGGAAACTCTCTGCGCGGCCATTCGTCCCGTTGACCGGACAGTGTACCCAACTGGAGATTTGACCAAGAGATCTATGACCACTATCATTTCTCAGGACTGCTCCATGCTTGCACGGTAAATGACCCAAATGAATGTCACATCTACCCACACACACAAGGGACAAGACTGGACTCATGAATAGCACTGAGGTTAAGGGCTAACATTCACCCGGTGATAAACTTGGTGGGTTCCTAGTTCCTGGTCTGCCTTCAATGATAACGCATCTTCACACTGACATTATCCCAGTTACAACAACCACGTGGCAGGAACCAGCGCGCAAGACAAGTACCTTAGGTATACATAGACAAGAGCTGGGGATCTGCTCGACCGAATCTCAAAACCTGCCTTGCATTTCGTGCCTTGCCATGCCACCAGCTAATTTGTGGTGTGATCCTTCCCTTCACCTCGCGAAGCAGCATATGCTCATCGTCCGTATTGTATGAATGCCTTGCCAACGAATTCTCGGGTATACTTTGAGCACTTGAAAATACTTTGTGCGGTCCCAAATTCGGCATGTCTCGCTCGAGTACTTAGCCCTCGAATTGACGAGCTTAATCCTCGTGGTACGTCTTGGTGTGAGTGAATCGGAGGGGGTCCGTGGAATGAATCCCCATTGACTAAAGTCTGTATCGCATTGTCGGCTCCAGCTACACGAGCACTCTCTGTCACCTGGACTCCGCGATGTTGGGTCGCCCAATCGGAGTTCGCGCTGGTGGTGCAATGACAAGACATCATGTGACCATACCTGTTCTGGCGTCACTAATCAAGAGCCGCAGACGCGTGTTGAAAGTTTTCTTCTTGTGGTCCCCTCGTCTTTCGGTCCCCCTCTGTGTAGTGCCCTCCATCAGGCCATGGCGCAGACAAGAAGTCGTTATCGCAATTCGGCAACGCCTGCAACAGCCACAACCACCAGCATCTCGGTATCTCCTCTCAGCAACACAAACTCGGTAGAACCCGAAACCCCTGACACCTCTGAACCAGAGGTGGTCTCAGCGAGAAAAACGGCTATTCCCACCACTCTCGTCACAAGAAACGCCAAAAAGCGTGTCGCAGAGGATGAGGTGGATTTCAACATCGCGCCCAAGCGAAGAGTAGTTGCAGATGCTGTGGTCGTCAACGTACCACCTGCGCGGACTTTAAAGACAAAGGCGAGAATGCTCGACTCCATCTGCAACATCGTGACTGAGTCAACCAATTAATGTAGACCGGCCCCACTCCCACCCCAAAGGGTAAGAACAAGGGGAAGGCAAGGGCCATTGACACGTCCGAACCTGATGTGGATGAGCTCATATCTGAAGATGAGTTGCAATATGATGAGCCATATGGGGAATCCGATGCGAGTGGTTCCGAGTACGAATTGGTGCCAGACTCGGAAGAAGAGGCTCTCATGATTACTGCGGCGATCGAGGCATCCCACAGGACTGCTCGCCGCGAAGCGCAACAAAGGTCAGGCGCCGGCCCGTCAACATCCAGGATTGGTGGTGTCACCACGAGTCGGGCCATTGCGTGTTCCATGGACAGCGATGAAGACATTTGTGAGGACTCTGCTGAGTCTGATGAAAAGTCAGAGCTATCTGCGGTGGACAGCTTCGATGATGAGTCTGTGTCAGAAAGGAAAGAAAAGGCAAAGGCGAAAGCCAAGAAGGGAAAGGTCAAGGCTTCCACAAAACCCCTGACGTGGGCCGAAAGAGT
Organism: Singerocomus rubriflavus; assembly: GCA_038088835.1. Lineage (NCBI taxonomy): Eukaryota > Fungi > Basidiomycota > Agaricomycetes > Boletales > Boletaceae > Singerocomus > Singerocomus rubriflavus. The sequence continues at coordinate 14,729 of JBBPJS010000323.1, forward strand.
ACAACAGCGTCGTCTTGCGCGACGAGAACGATATGAGGCTAAGAAGGAGGAGCGTTCGTTAGCTGCAAGGCTTGGCCGCAGGTTGACTTGGGTATGCCCCGGGTCTCCTTACCAGATGACGGTCTATTCATAACATATCTCAGGCGGAGAAGACTTCCCTGGCATTGCAGAAGCATCATCCAGAACTTAGGGATGTGTGGGGTGATCTCGAAGAACAAGTTCCTGTGATTGTTCCTGAGAAGGCCAAACAGCCTGCTGCGTTGAGGGTCACACTCTTACCATTCCAACAAGAATCTCTTTGGTGGATGCGCAAGCAAGAAGATACTGTCTGGCAAGGTGGCATGCTAGCTGTAAGCGTTTGTCGCGTCGTCATTCAATGTACTGAAACTTATGGGACTCTAGGATGAAATGGGGTAAGAAAATAGGACTTCTTCTTCAATCCATCTCAAGCCTTGGTTTCATGCAGTATGGGAAAGACCATCCAGATGATTTCCCTCTTCGTGTCTGACCTGAAGAGGCCCAACCTTGTTATTGCGTGAGTACCTTTGTACGAGTGTCTGTGTCTTTGATAGCAACCACCGTCTAGCCCAACTGTTGCAATTATGCAATGGCGCAATGAAATCAACGCCCACACGGATGGCATGAACGTTCTCGTTTGGCACGGTGCATCCCGCATTGTAAATACTGGAGAACTCAAAAAATATGACGTTGTATGTCAATCCTGTATTGTACTTTAATTCAGTCGATGTTGACTGCATCTAGGTCCTGACCAGTTACGCTGTAGTAGAAAGCTGCTTCAGAAAGCAGGAAAGTGGTTTCAAGCGTAAAGGGCATATTGTGAAGGAGGCCTCTCCCCTCCATCAGATCAAGTGGAACCGGATTGTCGTATGTTTCGTGTCCAGTCACTTTCACACTGGTACTAATGTCACTTGCACATACGTTGGGCCCAGCTTGATGAAGCCCATAACATCAAGGAACGCTCTACTAACACTGCCAAAGCTTGTTTCGAGTTGGAGAGCAACTATAAGTGGTGTTTGTCGGGCACGCCGCTACAGAATCGCGTTGGGGAGCTTTACAGCATGATCCGTTTCTTAGGAGGGGACCCTTTCTCCTTTTACTTCTGCAAGTCATCTATTCACGGTCTAATTCAATCTCACAAGTTATCTTGCAGGCAAGATGTGCGAATGCAAATCTCTTCACTGGAAATTTTCGGATAAAAAGAGTTGTGACAGTATGTGTCCCATGCCCACTTCTCGGATGATGTCACATGTAACCCTTACCCTCTAGAGTGTGGCCATAGTCCCATGCAACATGTGAAATAGTGTTCCTTTCTCTGGCGGCACACATCTACATCTATTGATTCCCCATTTTCTAGACATGTTTCTGGAACAATGAAATTTTGACTCCTATCCAAAAAAGTGGCATGGAAGGTCCCGGCAAGACAGCTTTCAAGAAGTTGAGGGTCCTCTTGGATCGTATGATGCTTCGACGGACAAAGGTATGTTTCTACTGCCCTTTTATCCGCGACTTGTAACAGGTTAATTCCCAGATTCAACGTGCGGACGACCTTGGGCTTCCTCCACGAATCGTCGTTGTTCGCAGGGATTACTTCAGCCCAGAGGAAAAAGAATTGTATCTCTCGCTGTTTTCTGACGCTAAGCGTCAGTTCAGTACCTACGTTGGTTCGGGTACTGTCCTAAATAGTTGGCTGCTCTTTTTTTTTCTCAAGTACTCTACTGACTCACATTTCCGACCAGACTATTCTAATATCTTTAGTTTGTTCGTATATGCGGTCCGATATTATCTCTGAGCTGAACACGCTGGCAGGCTTACCCGCATGCGCCAAATGGCTTGCCATCCCGACTTAGTCCTTCGTAGCAGGAGTAACGGTAACACGTTCTTTAGCAGCGAGGAACTCAACGAAGCCACCGTCTGCAGGCTCTGTAATGAGATCGCCGAAGACGCTATTCAAGCCAAGTGCCATCACATTTTTGATCGCGAGTGCATGAAGCAATATTTGAGCGCTGCTATATACACCAACGTACGTCTCTCACCGATATGCCTCTGACTTGGCTCAATGATACCTGGTTCTTCCCAGCCTGAATGCCCAGTTTGTCATCTCCCCTTGACTATTGACCTAGAGGGACCAGCACTTGAACTAGAAACAACCTTGCCTGCTGCAAGGCAGGGTATTATTGGAAGACTCAACCTAGATACTTGGCGTTCCTCTTCAAAGATAGAGGCTCTCGTTGAGGAGTTGTCCAGTCTGCGTGTACAAGATGCAACCACAAAAAGCATCGTGTTCAGCCAGTTTGTCAACTTTTTGGACTTGATTGCATTCAGGTTGCAAAAAGCTGGATTCCAGGTCGGTGTTGTCGCTACCAGCATTTTCAGGTGCTTACGCGTTCTAGATATGTCGGCTTGAGGGGACAATGTCTCCTCAAGCTCGTGATGCTACTATCCAGCACTTTAGTATGCTACAATGCTTCCTGGGCACGTTGACACTTCTGACACCCCTCTAGTGACCAACGTTCATGTGACTGTCTTCCTGGTGTCCCTCAAGGCTGGTGGTGTCGCGCTCAATTTGACTGAAGCTTCACGTGTCTATCTGATGGACAGCTGGTGGAATCCTGCCGTCGAATATCGTAAGGATCACTAGCCTTCCGATGGGTACAGTTAAGCATGAGCTTATCCACCCGCAGAGGCCATGGACCGCATTCACCGGCTTGGCCAACATCGACCTGTCCAAGCCATCAAGCTCGTCATAGAAGACAGTATAGAAAGTCGTATCATTCAAGTGCGTGATGCCGTCTCTGTATTTGTTGGACATATCAGAACGCTCTTCTAGCTCCAAGAGAAGAAGTCAGCCATGATAAATGCGACGCTGTCTACGGACGAATCGGTACGTATCTCCTTTTTCAGTAGTGTCCCGTCGCTAAGGCGGGGCATTTGCGATAGGCCATGGGCCGCCTGACTCCCGAGGATGTGCGTATGGATCTCTTCGTGTACGAGTTACTTTGGCTCATCTGCTGTCATACACCTAGCTTGGATTCTTGTTCAGAGTACGTCCTTGTGGCACTGTCTCACTCCATTTACCTAAATTTGTGGTTTCAGCTCTAGCTGGCTCCACGAAAATGTCAGGAAAACTTTTTTTGAGCCTCGCACAGCTACAGCAGCCATGCAATATGCAGACATTCGGGGAACGCATATAATGAGTATGTTCTGTCCTAGTACTGTAGCTAGCCTGTGTAGATTCGTAATGTTCTCAAGGAGCAGCCTTTGTTGTTTGTGGTAGTTCGCTCTCAACCTGAAACTCGTGCAATGTCGTCCAAGAGGGAGTTCACTTTCGACGAGGTTGCTCAGGTAGGACGAGTAGTCTTAGCGATGTCAGCGTCTGACACAGACTAACTCGAAATGGCATAGCACAACGAGCAGGGCTCCTTGGCAAGTTTCCCGTACCAGCCACGACTCGTCGCTCACAGTTATTTCTTGCAGTGGATCGTTATCGATGCCAAGGTGTATGACCTCACTCGGTTCGCAGACCTTCATCCCGGGGGTGCCAACGTTCTCTACGCGTCTGGCGTCGGTACGTCCGACTGGTTCGTCCCTGAACGGGCTCACCGTGACACAGCACCCACCCACCAGCTGGCAAGGATG
>JBBPJS010000324.1:0-18376 GCA_038088835.1 Singerocomus rubriflavus
CCCTGCGTCCCGCGCATTGTTTTACTATAGAGGTATGCATGCCTTCTTTCCACCTGTTTTACATCGCATGTTCACACATAACGTTGCCGCCCTCTCCCCTCCCTTCCAGCCCTGCATCATCCAAGGATCCAACCCGCATGTATGGATATTTCCAGATGGATGGACAGCTTCAACCGAGGTGAGTAAGAAAAAAAGAGAACTATTTTTGTTCCTTGTTTGTTCCACACGTTCAACGAGAACGTCTGGTTTTATCAGAACTGCGCGCGCAGCGCACAAGCTGAGCACATGGTGTTGATCACTGAGACTGGCGCCAAGGTGCTGACACTGTGAAGATGCAGTGGGGTGTCCGCTCCACAAAGTTAGCTGCGATCAGCTAGCGCAAATTCTTCTTTCTGTCGGTGCGAGTGGAGTCAATGGGAAACCCCTCTTCCAGCTCGACTTGTCAGCGCAAGATTGTCACAACAATCCAAAATCAATTCCTCTACTGTACGTATACAGCATGGTAAATAATACAATCCTTGGGTCCTCTGGTATGGACAGGGGGAGCGACAGCTATTCTATATGACACATGAGCAAGCAAGAAAAAGGGTGATACAAATGATTCAAATGGCATTGATCAGTTTAACTTTGTAGGATCTAGTGAGAACGTTTGCCGAAATCTTGAGACTCGAAGAGTATGTCTAGGGAAGGGGGTCTGTCTAAGGGTGAACAAAACTTTCACCAGTAACCGAGGATGGTGCCTCTGAATCCAATTTCGACCCATTTCTCCACATCCTTGACCTGCTGGCCTGGCGGGCCGCTGAGGCCCTGGAATCCAACCTTGTGGTATACTTTCCGTGCAGGAGCCAACTCGTCTGAGTTTCCGACGTACAGGACAACCCGCTTCTTCTTCTGCAAAAGCCTATGCACACGAGTCAGGATCCCTCTCTAAAAAAACCAAACGCCAGAGGCTGCTGTGAATACTCACTCTTGGCAGACACGGTGTAACAGCCGCGCTGCACAACCGCAGCCTCGCCAGTTCTCCGACGTGAACACCTTGGTCACCGCGGTCACGTTGTCTGATTCCCTGGTGGTGGCGACCAGGCATGCAACCTCCGGCTCTTGTCCCGCCTTCTGGACCACGTGCACCCAGGCTTGCTGATTCATAATCAGCATTCTAGCCTCTTGCTCTGCCCGTGCGTCATCCAGTACAAATGGCCACTGTTACCACACACCCACCAAGGTAAATTGCTGTATACACGTGGACGAACACAAAGATAGTACCCACCGAGGTCTTGGAGAATGCTTTGCATATGGTCTTGAGGGCCTTTAGGTGGGACATGTCTGCACGGCGGAGCGCGACGACAACGTCCTTTGACCCCGGGAAGGTAGGCACAGACTCGGAGAACTCTCTGAGCGTCTCGCGCGTGCAAAAGGTGAAGGTCGCATCGTAGTACGGGTCTCTATATGCCTGAATGCCGTACTTTTGGTGTGTGTGTGCCTCAAAGATCTCGGCAAACTTTTCTGTTACCCTAGCGATTGCGAAGACGGAGAACACCCTCTGTGGTGGGACCTCCTTCAGCAGACACAGGACCAGCGGCGACATGGCAGCGGCCAGGTTCTTGCCGCGTCTTTCGTCCTGGGCGAGCTGTGCCGCCGATTTGGAAGCGACAATGAAGATGGGGTAGTTCCCCAGCGGGCCCTTGGTGCAAGACAACACGAACTCGACGTTGTTTGCATCGTCGAAGAGCGCGATCCACAGCTGCTCGTTGTCAACCCCGCGAGGGGTGTTCAACGCCTTTTTCGCGAACGGGAGGATCACGTTGGCAGCTGCTTCGTTCTGAAATAATGTGCGCCAGACCCCTTGGGGTAGATCGGTAGCATGGTGGTATGCGTGTGCTAGATGAGTGGTGACGGTGTTAGGCATGATGGGAAAAGGAGGAACTCGGTGGTTGGATGGACGCAGCACCCCTCGACTCCTTATATATAGCGAGACTGGAACAAGGTATACTCTGGAAGTGGAGCCCAGCAGCCAACGGGAATCATTTTCGACTTAGTTGAATCCAACGTTCAATCCCTCCTGCGCTACCAAAAAGACGTTAATGAAATGTCGTCAAATGATGGAGCCGAAATTAGGATGGCTCGTGGAACCGTTAAAGGGAGGAGTCGAAGAATAACGTTGGGAATCACGGATGGGAGGACGTCCTGTGGCATCGCAAAAGGTGAATAACCCGGAGTCGTCCGGCACCAATACAGCTCGCCCAGTGGCCAGGGGCAGATTGATGATTGGCCTGCTCACATTGAAATGATTGTTCCTGTCGAGGAACATGTCTGAGCGAACGCGTTGTCGCCAGGAAATCTGATATCAAAGTTACATCCAGGACGTTGCCAATCACTCGTTGGAAGTGAGAGAAGAGGCTAACGTGTATTGCTTGTCGCGACCACAGATATCGTACAGGCTGCCACGGGCACTTTTGAGTTTGGCGGCCTGAGGACCTACAATGATGCAGTGATGCGTCCGAAGTCGGAATCTACAAAAAGACTCGAGTTGGAACAAGGCATGCCCGTACAGCCACCGGGTGCAAAATTGCGCGTGGGTTTATGTAATCTGTGGCAGTGTTTACTATGAGCTTGACGAGCACGTGGTCCCACGCCTCCAACCAGCATAGGTTGGCTCTACAGCATGGCCCGGATCCATCCAACACTTGGTCGCGTTCCCTTATTTTACATCATACGTCAGTGCAGGAACCTGACCCACAACAACTATGCCGGGGAAAACCCGAGATGCCGACCTGCAGGCACAGGGCAAGGGAACACGCAGCCATGGCTGGCATGGTGGAGCAAACTGTATACGGATCATTTCTCGTTGAGCCATCTCAGCGTGGATGGTCGCCATCCATTCTATGCTTTTGCTTTTTTTCGATGGCTTGTTCCATCCCACAGCATCGCTGTACGTCCGCGGGTAGAACAGCACGTCTAGCGCACGCTATCTCTCTCACCATCCAGTACTAGCACCCGTTCCTGTCTTCCTCCGATATCTTGTACGTACATCTATCTCACGCTGACTGTAAAACTCTACTTTGGCGGAAAATTGACAAGATACCACACCAAGTCACGTCTGTTGCGTGCACTTCTTCGTCTTTCTGGAAGTGCGCTGTGTTGGTCCTTGGAATGTTTTTGCAGCATGCAGAGAAACTTCCATTCACATAACCAAATGCTAATATTTGAATCACCGCTCACTAGTACCCCGCCAAGTCCGGGACTCACGTCAGTACTTCTGCATAGACTATGAATTACTCTGCGACTCTATCGACCTTTCCTTCTCAAAAAATATTACATACACGATTCCGAAGCTACTTCAGTGTCGGAGTCCTTGAGGAGGCAAGCTGCCCCCCCTACATTCGGTAGAGTAGACAAATCTACATCCAGTAAGACGTCCTCCCTAAACTCGCACCGTCCAAGCAGTTTAATCCCTATTATCGTCTATTATAATGGACTCAGTGCCGAATATGGTGCTCGTGCCACCTTGTCCCACTCTGTCCGGCTGCCGACGTCACATTCAATCATGACGAGTTGCGCTCGATGTGCGTTACGGGTGGAGAACGCTCTGAAGAGCGCATGTCGCGTGGAAGCACCATAGAGCTATGATAGGCGGTGTGTGGTCCAACGAGAAACTGATACGATACAACTCCAATTCCTCCAGTACCGTGACTGCTAACACCCCATCATTCATCGTGCTTCCTTTGGCATTGGTGGAAGATGGCGCGAGAGCTAGGTTTGGCATGTAGCCGTGACTCAACTTCATGTACCGTAGTCCTTGAAGATGTCCCAGCATCTTCTTCTAAAACGTCCATGAAGGATGGACGATGTAGACGCTTTCGACAGTGATCAATGGAATGGAGCAACAAATGTTATTTGTCATAGTATCTCCTTTCTTGTACATGCAGTGCAAATCAAGGCTGATCTGGAGAGAGCCTGAGCCGTTGTAATACAGCCAAGTTGTCTGGGGTCTGCAAAAGAAAGAATCGCAATCCCATCTGATGCGTTGAAATCGAGGTTCACTCCTCTATAGAATTGAATACGCAGTGAGCAAATGGCAGAGGCGATCACCCCCTGATCTTCAGACATGTTGAGTCTCAGTGGAGCAAGCGAGGGCAGTAAAGCGCAATCTTCGGTGAAGTAATGAGGGTGGAACCAGCATCGTAATTTGACTCCTATTTTGGATGGAAGATCTATGCGCGACAGCATTGCGACGATCGTTGGAATCGGTACAGTAGTCGAAATGCGAGGAAGATGAGGTAAATTGAGCTTCTGCGAGGCATTGAATGCTCCACCGGAAATTAGCTCTCGGGCGCAAGCAATAGCACCCAGATACCCCGGCTCTCCGCACATTATATCTTTCAAACTGTTCAGCACTCCGAAGTTTACTCAAGCTCATTCGTTTGACGTCTCTCAGTCTGTGCGATGTTCCTGTTGACCATCAAAGGATGCCAGGAAATCAACCTCGGGCTTACTTAATGTGATCTCCAGGTGTTGCAAAGTGGGAAGGCATGAGGAAATCTCGGAAAGAGTATATGAATTCCAAGGGTGTCAGCTGAAGCCAAGTCCAGATAGGGGTCTTGACATGTTCTGCATGGCCCATCAACTTCTCCAGAAGACTTGACTGTCAAGGTCCAAGAGGTAAAGTATGGAATTTGATGTGTATCTTTAATGGAACCTACTGTGATCCGGCCAATGACTCTTCTGTTCAATGAAGTGATGTCACAAAATGGCAGGCCCAAAGTGATGGGTAGTCCAGAGTCATACTTCACCAATGACTGCAAACATATGAATCGTTGACCCAATAAGTCAAACGCCGAGTATAGTCATATCCGAGATAGAATTTGAAATCATTGTGATAGTAGTCCAGAGCACATTGGATAAATATAGCTTGAAGCAACTCCGGTAGAAGGCGATAGACAGCCTGAGGGAACAGCGCATTCCTCTGAGCATGAAGGTTGTGTATCGACGACAGGTGATAAGTCTCTTCATCGACGCGGGCTTGAACCTTGGACATTGTCATAATGTGCATTCCACGCTGGAAGAGATGATTGTAGTGCAAGCTGGTTGTTTATACTGCTGGTCAAGCCCAGTCGGTGGACTGTCTTGGCTGAGATCAGAGTTTGCAATCACGATTGGTATACAATCAGACTTACAACTATGTAAGACAGACAGTCGTGTTGCGCGAGGAATCTTTTGGATACGAAACTGTTTTTTGCGTACTTGAAATGAAAGATGATGCTGAATTGAGTGTGAAGGCCATGTTGGTGCAATGTGTAGTATCCGCCACCCACCCAAGTGCCTTCGAGATCTGTTGAACCGAGGTGGAGGGCAGCCGCTGAGGCACACGCAGAGGAGGAACCTCTGGCTTACCAGGTGGTTTACGGGTTAAAAACTTGTTATTTAGTTTAGATCTACGAGCTCTTTTTACAGGTGTATTTGACGAGTGTGGGACACTAGCTTTCCTAATGTAGAAGTATGCTGACCTAAACTACAGCACATGATACAGGTGTACAGCACATGATACAGATATATGGCATATGATTATAGATGTACAGCACATGATATCTGATGTATGATACAACTCTGTGATACAACTCTGTGATATGAAAGTTGTATGAGGTGGCAGCTAAGTAGTGCCAGTTCAACAAGATCTTCTACACACTGACTAGGAAGCATGGAGCATGCCCTTGTGAGTAAATTTTACCTTTCAACAAGAAAAGGTGGAAGATGATATTGACACACTGAACCATATCCCCAGTGTAAGCTCCTTCATCGATGCGACACTGATCATGAGGAGAGGCACTCTCATGCATCCGGTAGTATACACTGGTGGTGACTCCTGGGAATCGTATTATGTACATGTTCCCCGAGCAAGCTGAACGTGGTTCTTGTAAGAACACTGCAGATCCTTGGAATATTTTGCAGCACGGAACCAAAATCGATTGATCGTGCAGAGAGTACTGAGCACCGATATGCATAAGCTAAAACCGATATCTGACTCTCCGTGCCAAGATAGTTCGCCATCGTCCTCCCAAGTACCACTTCCGCACTCGTTGTCGTCCTACCTCTTTCAAACTTCTTCGAGTCGAATTGTCTCCGGCTTGTTTGTGCCTTCTCCATTTACCTGAGTCTGTTCTGAGGCGATATACACGAATTCAATCGCGGACTCGACCGAGGTTTCACTGGCAGCGGTTCCTCACAACACGCCAAATCCAGTGTCAACCCCATCCCAGCGGCGACGGAAGCCACAGTCATACATCTCTCGTACGCTGATAATGAGCCGAGGCATCACGGGGCATAAGCTTGTGTAGATAGACAAAGTCCGAAAGAGTATCGGAGCGTTGCTTACTACAGGGACGTTTTGAATTATAGAAAATACATTCCTAGTCGTTCAGAAAAGAAGAATATGTCGATGAACGAAAACGAAAGGATGGGAGAAGAGTAAGACGTACATGAGGAGATATACAGCCCTATCTTTCACAAATTGCTTCATATACCGATTAGGCTGCCACTGCCGAGTCGTTCTGTACATTTGAACCGACTGCTTCAACATCGGGATAACAGCGAAAACCAAAAATGTAACATCAAGGACAGCCGGAAGGATTTCACCATATGTGTTAACCTTGGGTGATCAGACATGACTCTAGGCCAATTCTATAAGATTGCAATAGAGCAAGTAGTTTAGCTTGAGACGTACCAGAGATATAGACATCGACGCGTTGATAGATGACTGCAAAAGCAAAGGACCAAATGGTCTGTGGCACATAGACAAATAGGAGGATACAAAGGATCGTTTTGGATCGATTCCATAGCCCTGTAGAATCATTACCACTGCAATGAAATCGCAGTGTAGGAAAAGGAGCTCTCAGAGGACGCAATCACTTACAATTGGATGCACTAAAACATATGGGAACCCCTATGTAATTATCTGAAACGTTATGGTGCCGGCGAAATACTAATAGTTCGTACTGATTGAATGGGGGAAGTAAAACGTATGCAGGAATCCACTTACATCTACAGCATCGATATCAACATGACAGTTGACTTTGATAAGAATTTATGTGTACATCTAACAAGCACAAGTCATTAATGACGGACAAGAAGTGAAACTGAAATACTAACTGCGACAGGACCAGAGATAGAGGCACTACTAGCTGAAAATACACCAGATCAGTTACATTAGATGACGATATAAATCTAATCGTACTCAGGCTATCGGGACTTGAGCATAGATTGACTATTAGAGGCGGGTGTACTATGATTGGCTTGTATGGCCCAAAGAAATCCAACATAACGAATCTACAGAGCGAAAATCAAGAAAGCTGAAATAGAGCATCAGAACAAACATTGTAGAGACCCAAGTCCAAGGTCTGCACTCTAAAACTATCAGTAATCTAGTGCTCGCCCAATAATTGTGTCTTCATTACGCAGACACATTCTACCTTTGAGTATTGTTAGCCGGAAGATACTGTAGTAACGTAATGTAGAGATTGAAACAACGTACCTCTCTAGAAAAAGTGAGAACTGGAGGAACAGGACCGCGATGATTGCCTCAGAACGAAAGGGGATAGTGTGTATATAAGCATCACTCATGATAATCATATACGACAGTAGTGATAATAACAATCGCATTGACCAGAATAATATGTTAGAGACCGAGCGAGCTATGGAATAGAGACAGTGAGTCTTGGGTACATCAGTATCTGTGGTAATGACAGTAAAGGTAGGTGTGGCTTACCTCCAGTCTATGATATTGGACTGGAGGAGAGCCGCGGCGCGGTGTGTGAGAAGTGAATGAGCGTCGTCCATAAATGGTAAGCTAATGAATGTAGGTAGGATAATGTAGTGCGGGCTGTTCTCCAACATAATAGTCTGTTGGAAATGGCAAGCAGATCGCAGTCGTAAGCATTACCAACTCACAGGGTCGTCTTCATCATGAAATATCGCCCATGTTTTTTGTTCTTTCCATACGTACCTAGTTCTTATTCTTCTCGTCGACCGATGTAGGTCATCGTATCATTTCTACGCCGCTAAACCTTGGATATGATCCGAGTAATCCCGTATGTACTTCGTTATTGTCGTCTACTCGTATATAGAACCGATCGTCGTACTTGATCACCCCAGTCCGTCGCAATCCGCGCACGACTGAGGTGAGACGACACTGTACTCTTTCTATACCTACTCGTACTGACTCGTACTTAGTCTGATCTACGATAGGTAAATATACCCAAGTCCGTCGCAATCCGCGCACGAAGTTGCGAAGTGGTTCAGTCCTGAGTTTTTCCTCGATGGCAGTTATGTCTACTGTACAATCCAGTGCGCCAAAGCTACCTTCTTCACCCAACCTTGGGCCTCGTTCGGAATGACCAGCGTCCTCCTACCCTGATAACTGAGGTAATGGACAGCCAAAGATTTGGTGATGACATGAATCAGTACTAGTGTCAATGTGCTCACTCCTATTGAAGCTAGAGGATGGCGCTGCGGAAATGGTGCAGAGTGTTGAACTGGCACTATTCAGCTGCCATTCACTAGCTACAATTATTAGGATTACATTGTAGCATGGCCCCTATTTGGCTGCTTTTTAGGAAGATTAGATGAGGTCCCACTATACAGTAGATTAGATAACCTTATCTCACACCTCCTGTCTATGAGCTTCTAGCTCCATATTAATATACAGGGACAATAGAGAGACTGTACACTCATACTACCACTATCTGGTAACCCAGAGGTTCCTCTTCTGCCGGCGCCTTAGTGGCTGCCCACCTCGGTTCAACACGGAGAGCCGGGGTTGCTCACACCAGCTATGAAACGCATCTGATCATATCGAAGAGTGGCGTCGAGTACACTCGCTTGGCACGGCGTTATCAACATATCCGAGGACTGATAGGGCGGGGCAGGTCATTGTAAGGTATCCCGGTCGTGGACCTAATGCATCTGCTTCAATTCCAACATATAGAACCTACAAAGCTCTGATCTTGCACTTCGGTAGACTTTGCTTCTGGACCAAAGCGAAATGACTGCGACTTCGAACATCGCGACGGTATTTGAGTCCAGTGGATGACCGAATATGTGCGCGTGACATTATCCTTTTCGGGAAAATTCCATACGGCATTTGCCCCTCTATGTAGTCTGAGCTCATAGCTTCCTAGTCCTGGTTAGCTGCAAGAACTTGATAAAAGTGGTACTGTTTAACCCCAATAATTCTTGTAAAGATATTTGATATTCTATGTTGACCCATTTTCCCATATTCATGTTTCATCATTCGCAGTACAGAGAGGAAGAACCATGGCTTTTTTCACTTGGGGTCAAACTGTTGCATCGCAAGGACAAGCTGTCGTCTATCCTTTACATTTACGACGAGTTATTTCTGGGATGGATGCTCGTGGGATACATCGCTGCACCCCGGTTCGTTCGCCCAAAGTAGCGCTGAAGTGAGATATCATCATACCATGTCGAATCACTCTTGGTACATTCAGCTATTTGTCGAGTCCAGTAATCGCCTATTGTCCAGTCTCTGCGCGCATGCCTGCTTTGTTATCACGATGCCATGATTTTCAACTTCTCGGATCAGTCTACCCAGGATATGTTCACTAGGTCTTTCCAAGTCAAATTGCGTCATTAACATCAAGTCCTAGACGGGCATTCGGAATATCAAGGTACCATGGCTGACCAGGATGAGGTATATTTTACCTGAAGTAATATCACCCGGATCATGCGCATTGAGCCTTTTCCAGCTGTTTTCATGCCCTCAGAAAAGACAACAACGCACTGCAAGCTCGACAGCGCTGTCACCACAACAGATACGCGGAGCGCTGTGGACGTGCTAGGACCAATGCGCACATGCTCGCTCCGTTCATCAAGTGGTCTGATTCATGACTAATGCTTGAATATCATATCCGTCTCCCATCTGAAATAGCCAGTTCAAGCTCGCAAAGCTGTATTCCTCACTTGACGTTTCAAAGTCCGGCGAAAAGCGGTTCACTGACTATTCTCGGTGGAGGCTGCTCGTGAATGCCGTGGGTGTCGCCACACTTGGCATTACCTCAAGACAGATGAGGAGTGCGACGAGTGGCCACAGAACAATACAGACAAGTACTGGACCGATCAACCTCTTGTGAGCTTTTGTGTGTGCGTGATACATGTAATGATTAAATGACTCTGATAGCACCTCCCCACCCTTCCGAAAGCGACCACTCCACTCGAAACTACTCGGAACCGTTACACGTTTTACAAGCACCCATGTTGGATGACCACTGTGTAACGTCCTCTAGACACATCATAGGACACTCGACCGTGTTGGGAACTGCACTCAACTATTGGCTCTGCGAATTCTCGGCATGAGTGCTCACCATCCAGTTGCTGTCAAGGCAAGGGCTACCCTTCACCGCCTAGGTAGATTCCTCGTGTTAGTTCCCAGTATGCCAAGCTCATTACAGTCAAACAGGGGGAGCAACAGGGGTACCCATTTTCGGCAAGTTTTGGTCAGCAGTTCTCAATGTCTATGATTGGGAGGGAATTCAACCCCATGCCTCCCGAGCTTTGGCAAGTTCAATACCTCATTTCTTGATAAAATTTTACTGACTATATCAGGTTTCTCCCTAACTAGGTTCCATTCCACCCGTATAAATGGTGGATTCATGCCTGTACTTCCCACATGGCTATGAGTCATCTCTATGGCATTCGATTCAAGACGGAAGAAAACGACTTGATTTATTCTCTCCGCGAAGTATATATTAACGATGTCTGCTATGGTTTCACATTGAGTGCTTTCATCTTCAGGAGCTGTACACTACGGAATACCATCGCATATATTGGCCTGCACAGCGTAACAATGTCGCAACCGTTGATCTTTTCACCCCTCACACCGTGTTTCTCGATGCGATGAATACCGTACTGTCTACGTACGAGAGCTATGCAATCCCTGCTCTCCGCAAAGCTGCACTGGAGCGTACCTACAAGCTCATCGTATACGAGGACGAAAACACAGAATACCAGACTCTCACCTTTCCCCACGATGTTGAATTTGCTGTGCCGTCTGGCCGTCGACGGCCCCAATTCAGAGGCATATCGTCAACATAACATCAAGCGTGCTGATTTCATGTGGCTTGGAGCGGAAGGTATGACGATGTGCGTGACGAATGGCGGTCAACTTTGAGAATGGCACTGGAATGGTTGGATAACTGCCAAATTCGAGAAAATCCGAAGCATTTTGAGATGGCGTATCGTCATCGAACCAAGGGGGTATGGCCATTCAGCACGAAAGAACAAGGTTATACTGTCAGTGACTGCACCGCAGAGGGTCTCAAGTCGGTACTGTACCTGCAGAACCAGGTCGGGTGCGTATGCTTGACTGTCTGGGAAATCGACTTCTTGCTGAGCATGATTCTTAGAGGAAGTGAAAAGGTGATCTCGGATGACCGGTTGTTTGATGCCGTCGATACACTATTCTCGCTACGGAGTAATAACGGCGGTTTCTCAAGCTATGAGCTCGTGAGGGGACTTAAGTGGCTAGAGTGGCTCAATGAGTCGGCAATCTTTGGTACTGTGTGCTAGGCACAATGGCGTTTGGTCGGACTAACCTCGACTTCCTATAGGGAATTTTATGACTGACATCTGTTACGTAGAATGCACGATTTCTGTAATAACATCCTTGTCAGTTTTCAGGAAACATTACCCGAACTACCGTGCAGCAGAAATTGAGTGAGCAGTGACAATTTCACGTAGCCGGTTAGCTGTTATTAACATATATAGACGGTCGATTAAGGAGGCGATCAGATGGATACATCAAATGCAGGAACCAGAGGGTGGCTGGTTTAGGTCATGGGGGATTTGTTTCACTTATGCGACCTACTTTGCGTTGGAGAGTTTAGCACTTGGTGGGGAATGTTACGCGAATACCCCTGCTGTCCGATGTGCTTGCAATTTTCTAATGTCGAAACAGCGAGCGGACGGAGGGTGGGGAGAAAGTTACAAGGTTAGTCGATTCTATTCTCTCATATTTGACGGATAATAAACGTATTTGTTTATCGTGTGGTTGGCTCGTAGACTTGCGAAATCGGGTCTTGGGTTGAACATAAAAAGGCCCAGGTTGTGCAGATATACTGGGCTCCCATGGCTCCCATGCACGCTAGGTACCCGAGTGCAGAACCCACTCAAAAAGCAGTGAGGTTAGTCATGTCACGATAGCTTCTGGTGAGAAACTGTGACTCCCATAGGGATTGTGAAACACGTCCGTTTGTGTGCTTGAATTCGGCGCGAGAGGATGGTCACAGGAAGCAATCGAGAGCGTGTTTATCAAGAACTGTGTGGTATCGTATCCGAACTACAAATTTTCGTTCACAATCTGCTTGGGATGGCACATCACTATTAGGAGATCTAAAAGCAACGAGTAATTGGTGCTCTTGTTTTTCGTCATGTATAGTATGCTAGTAAATGCTGCTCAACTTGGGGGTGTCGTCTCAAGTGTTAGTAGGGTCTGCAGATTGTTAAATGTATCCGGAATTGGTTTTAGTACACAACACGAGGGAAGCAATACATTACTTTTGTGTACTACAAAACAAAACACTTGAGGTACACATCATGCTGGCGCGACAATTCGCTCCGTCAAAAACCGCGACAATACCTGCGTCAGATCCTTCTCTCCTTCCGGTTTTCCAAACATCTCCTCACTCTTGGCCAGCACAGGTTTGGCACGCGTCAGCAATGCTTGTAGATCGGCCGTCATCTCACCAGTCATACCCCTCCTTAGCCTCTCCGCCAGCGCCCTCGGTGCCCTACCCTTGTTTGCATCCAACTGTGTGTTGTGGCTGTAACTATGCTCCTCTGCTTCCGCTTCTGTTACTGCAGGGTCAAAATCGGGCTTAGCAAGCCACATCACGAGCTGTGTAACCGCGTAGACGAGCACTGCCTCAAGGGTCCGTCGGGCAGTGAGTGTAGCTTGCCTCACGTCGAGTGGCACGTCCTTGATGGAGGTGGACGGTACGATTGCTTGACCGGCCGGTCGGCTAACAAGAGTACGCAGCACATCCAGAGTACAGTTCGCCAGCTCTAGCAGTGTGCCCAGCGACGTCGGCTCTCCGAGGACGACCTTAGAGTGCTAGAACAGACAAATTAGGTAAGTACTTGGCCAACTATTTGAAACGAACAGACAGATAAAAATGACCTACGGGGACAATAAGCGCCTCTTGTAGAGGCCATTCCTCCTGCTCCTTGAGCAGCACTTCATACGCCCGACTGATGCTGACCAGCGTCGTTACAATCGAACTGCATAGCCTAAACACCACATGAACCAATCGCGCCGTAAACGGATGCTTCCGCAGATCCATCATATCAAGCTGGGACAATGACGAATCTATTGGTTCCTTCTCCATTGCCGTCCGTTCCTCAGGGGTCACAGGTTCCAAAAGCCTGGCAAGATGGTTCGGGTGGGTGAGCGCATAGTTCAGCTGTTGCAGGAGTATAAGCGCGCGCGTGGAGAATACACGAAGTACTTTCTTGACGACTGGATTCGGGTTGGTCGTGGTGTGGGGTACGCTCTCCGCGACGGCGTAGAACAGAGCGACAGTCTGTTCCATCTCTTCCAACAGAGGTAGTGTGATGGGATCACCAATACTCCAGGACAGTGCACGCCCGATTTGTTTCCCATAGAGTTGGATCATACCACACGCGTCTGCGCTGAAGAAATGGTGCTGACTTCCTAATGCGTGAACGACCCCAGCCACAATCGAAAGTATAGAGCAGTATCCTTTATGTGCTGGACTGCGCTCGCCTGGTAATTCGGGTAATATAACGTCAATGAGACCGTCGCTGATGGCTGCGCTGATGCTGTTGTTGCTGTATGCCGCTACCACCCCTTCACTCGCAAACCTCTCTGCACCAGGTGGGATGCTGACGAGGGCCATGTGGAATAGGAAGATATGTGGCGTATACAGCGGAAATCGTCGTGCTCGAAGTAGGGGTAGGTCAGAAATGCCAGCTATATCCGTCCGGACAAGCAACTCGAGGCTAGATTTGATCACGTCCGTCTCCTGGCACCGTGTGAGCCAAGGTAGCGACGATGCACTCACGTCCGGCCGGGTACATTGCTCGAACACGGCAACAAGCAGTTCCATATCGCGGTCAAGATCCAGATCAAGCCGCGTTCGTGCAGAGTCGAACGTGAGACGTAGCGCATCGACTACAAGATTCAACGTGACTTCGAGGAGCCCAGTGGTCTTTAACCGTTTGGGGGCGTTCAAGATCTTTGGGCGAGCAGCCAGATTCCGGCATTGCCGAACGCAGAAATACAGGATCTGCAAGAGAGTCCTATGGAATGGAACAGACAGCTTGCCGAGGAACGACGCAGAGGGCGGTTGCGATTCGTTATGTAACAGCTCATGAACATTGGTGACGAGCAGCATGAATGACTCGACCTCAACGTCCGTGTCTGTAGTAGAGAACCATGCAGCCTCGACAACCGAGAGCAGGAGGCTAAGTCGTACACCATGGATGGTTGCCATCATATCTCCCCGTCTCTTTTCCTGGGCAAGAGCTGCAGATATAGTCGACGCCAATGCTAGCAAGCTTGGTCTGGTCCCTTGCTCGATACGGACGAAGGGCAACATTTGCTTCAACAAGAATTGCCATGCCTCAGCCATGGCAGTCTGCGCATGCGTCAAAGAAAGGTTAAGATTAATCGACAACACCTGTTTTTCTATGTCATTGAGCTCATCTTCATCTGCGACACATTGCTGAAGTCGACTTCTCAACAACTTCGGTGAGAACGTAAAGTTGTCACCGAACTCGCGCTGGGAGACAGGATCCTGCGATTGAAGTTGATGAAGAGAAAGGCCAGGGTAGTCATGTGAGAGCTGTTCAGAGAGCTTGTCATATAGACTTGGGTCATAACAGCTAGAAGCGCCTTCGAGGATGAGTTCGTTAAGCTGGTCCTCGCCTTTGAAAGAAGGGATAAATTGTGTATAGCTGAGCGGTTTCGGGAGTGGGTCAGTGACACATTTCGGAGCTGGTTGGAGGAATATATCCTGTCCGATGATACAGATGGCGTACGACTTCACCATGCCGCGATAGGCTTGGATGGATACCGCTTGATGAAGATTGGACTGTCGTTCGCTATCAATCATGACAAACGATTCGACGGTATAGTCTGGATCCGGTCCGAGTTCCTCTTGAGCAATAGCCGCGATTTGATTCCAAAACGGTTCGTTTTGACGTGCACGTTCAATCACAGATTGATGTTCGAGGCCGTGCCGCCACACAACGTGGATGAAATGGAGAACGGACATAAGGAGTGGAGGATTCGCTTCCCAAAGATCTCTCCAATGCCCAAGAGTCTCCATCGCAATCTCCAGCGCGCTCTTCGACTTCTTCTCGCCCTCGCCCTCGCCTTCGCCCTCCTTCACCCTCACCTTGCCCTTGGAGCTTGGGATAATAAACTCACCCGTGACAAGGAGTTTGGAAAGCGCGGGCTCCTTGTCCACAGCAAGGGAAATAAAACTCCAAACGGCACTTCGGAGAGCAAATTCTTCATATGGATGTTCCACTATGCGAACCAAGGAAGCAACCGTAGCCTCTGGGTTGGAGAGATGACCTATGATCGTCGGAGGAGAAGGGACTGCTAACGAGAGGGAAGAACACAGGACATGGAGGACGCGCATGGCCTCCAGAGGGACCACAGCACCCACATCCCTTTCCTTCACAAGCATGGCAAGGACATCCACAGGATCTACACGGGCTCTCGCAGAGTCAGAAAAACCTGCGCCTCCAGCCACTTTCGTGCAAAGCGCTTGTTCGAGGAGAGATGGCTTGTTGTTGTTGAGGGCTACTTGCTTGTAGTTGAGCACTAAGCGCACGAGTTGAAGATGTGACTCAAGTAAGTATATGAGACGGCGGACATCCCCAACCCCTCCCGTGTTATATAACGATCCAAGGGTGTTCGGGCTGGTTGCGACGGCCGACACAAGAGGATTGATCGTGGAAGTGGTGGCTTTGTGAAGGAACGTGTCAATAACAGCCTGGCTGAGAGTCGGAAATGGTCGATTGCTGATGGCAGGGGGAGACTGGAAAAGAATGTATGCATAGAATGATGATATCCGTCTGCCAATCTCGAATCGATCCCCCAACTGAGCATATTTCCAGCCCAAGTATTCCACCCAAATCTCGCCATGTATGAAGCTGGCAGCTCGCATAAGAACTTCCTCCTTGACTTGTCGTAAGCGCTGGTTGTCCAGTGGAATAGTCAGCACGGAGATAAAGGTTTCTTGGAGGAGCTGCTGAACCAGGTTGAGTAACGCGAGTGTCATTGTATATTGCCCAGTGGTTCTTTCTACCGGTAAGGCAACTGCTGCAAAACCGGGGGATTGGCTAGGACCAAAGAGCGTGATTGCGGAACGTATATAAAGCCAGACTCGGAGAGAATACTTGGGCAATGTAAGCAACGCCGAAAGCACGTTCATCGCCGACGTCACAAGCTGAGTACGCGAAAAGCCGCGTGTTTGAGGGCGACTCAGGGCTTCTTCGAGAATTGTCGTGGTTAACTGCACCAAGTCCGCAGAACTGTTTTCTGTTTGGGTAGTGGAATCGCTCTTTTCCAAAGACTCCAATAGCTCTTCCGCAAGAATAGGTTTGTCCTGTATGACGCTGCGGATGAGGTCGAGTGCATCTGTCGCAAGTGCTTCATCACCTCCGTCACCAATCTCCATGCCGACGTCCTCAAGTCTGAGCGTCAAAGGCGACGAACCAGGACCCATTCTACCGAACGTTACGTCCTGATACAAGTCTGCCGTACCCGCGTACACGCTCCGGCGAGTGACGTATTCTGTGAGCACATCTAGGACGACCTTCCAGCCACTGTACTCGTGCTGCCAACATACTGCAACGAACTCTCCACCATCACCACTAAGAAGCCGTCCGGTGGAGCGCGGGGAGACTATCGAACCGCCAGGTAACCGGATCGCTCGGACGTTGGTATACGTTAGCCCAGGTGATGAAGCAGAGCGTCCATACTGGACCCTCTCATACACTGCGTTGGGACCTGTGCATGACGAAAGAGGAATGACAAGCGAAAAGGTTGGAAGTTTATCCATGTAATAGAAGACATGTTGAGCGCATATCTCCTGTTCAGCTTCTTCTTCCAGAGACCGGGAGGATTCCACAGACGACGCCATGCAAAGAGGATCGGTATCAAGGAACCCGAACGCAGTCATTGCACGCAAAATCCTAATGAGAGGTCTGAAGTGTATTGGGAAACGCGATCGAGCGACGTCTATAATGGCCCGTCTTGCGACGCCTTGCCGCCAGTCGGACTGCCAGAACTGTCGGCATATGCCAGCGACAGATTGACTTTCACTTCTTCCGAACAAGGCAATCCACACTTCAACAAAGGAGTCGAAATCCGGGATCAGCTCCACAGCAACCAGCTCCACGACAGTCATCAGAAAGCCTAAAAGGAGATCAGCTGCGCCAACTACCCGAGCACAACTACTCACCCTTCAACACAGAGCGAAATGCGATCGCGTTGGGGTCCGTTACGGTAGAACCTGTCTTCCATGCAACTCCAGTGACGAAGAGTGGTGAAGTTGTCAACAACTTGTGCAACAACTTGAACAACCCGACTTCATTATCTAATGCCACGCGACCCATAAGGACATACGTAGGTTCTCGTTCTTTGCCACGTGACGGATACGCGTGCGTCGAATCGTAGAACGAACGATATGGATCGGGAACCTCTTTCATGTCCATGATCTTCGCGCCTATTCGGGAAAGCACAAAAGCCCACGCCAGGTAGGTGCATGAATGCTGGTTGCCAGGGTGGGAGGTTACAAGATGGTGTATCTTTTTCAAAGATTCGGGAGAAGCAGCATAAAACGCCTTGTCTGCGGGTGTCGCCGATATCTCAATACCACCAGGCTCTGCAACTCTCTCTAGCTCCAGTATCTCAATCGTTATCAGCATCCAGAGACTGGCAATGTCTTGAAGAATCTGCATCCCCTCCTCGTCCAGAAGAAGTGTAGCATTCTGTTGGGAGGAGCCAAGGTTCGTGTGGTAAGCAGCTTCGAACAGCTTCACCACAAGTTCGCCGTCGCACGGGACGTATCCCCACATTGTCCAGAAAAGCACTTCCAACATCACCAGTTGCTCTCTCGAATTCTGCTTGGTCCAACGAGATGCAGCTCTCGGATCCTCATTAAAGATATTCGGTATGCCTTCTTGCGTTTTTCGCAGGTATTCAATAACGAGTGAGTTGGCAAAGGCACGTCCGTCGAAGAGAATATTGGGGAGGTTCTGCACTGCAACATCGTGTATCGGGTCAGCGGAGTTCTCCTGAGCGCGGAAGAGCGGAATGAGGACGCGAAGAATG